>CAJQZJ010004765.1:2322384-2372210 GCA_907164525.1 Lophiomys imhausi
TATGTCTCTCCGTGCATCCCTCCACCTACCCACCCATGTACCCATCCCCACATGCATCCATCCTTTGATTCACTTGCTTGCTCACCTGTTCATTTATCCATTTGCTCACCCACATACTCGTTCATTCCTTCAAGCAGTGACTCATCCGTCCACTTACCCCTCTGTGACATATTTGAGTTCTCAGCGAGGAGTGGCTGGGTGCATTTATCTTTGAGGTCCATTTGGTTGCTCCACACATTTGAGGTCAAGGCTCTACCAATGTTTCACACAACACAGTAATTAATGTTGGGCACAACAGAAACAGGCGGAAGCTGAGTAACCCCCTCCCCCCGACATGACCTGAAATGCAGCCACAAGAAGCAGAAGAGGCACAGGTGGAGGCTTGTGGGAGACACCGGAGCCAGGAAGGCTCAGCTGGCTCTGAGAGCATCAGAGAGCTCTGAGTGAGCCAAGTTGTTACCTAGGCCAAGGGTCATTATGATGGAGAGGGTGTCTGAGGAGAGGACATTCCAGAATAAGGGGCAGCATCCCTGCCTGGGCCCTGTGGGAGGAGAGAACACTAAGCCCTCAGATGGCAGCCATAGTGTCTAGGCCATTTCTGGCTCTGCCTGACCTGTGACCAAAACAACCTCTGCCCAGTCTCCTTTGGCTCTGCTGCAAGAACCTTTCTCTGTGGAGACTAAGCTACAGGGCATCTCCCCTCCTTAGTCAAACTGAGAGCAGTGACACATGGACCCATTCAGCCAGCTCTCTCTGTTGGTACCTCTAGCCATGAGGCCTGCACATGAGGCAGGAGCCCTTGGGAAGAACAGGGACCAGTGGGGCAGGTGGTGAAGTGATTCGAAGCTTTCCTCAGCCTGGCTGAGTCTTCTGAGTTGTCTTGGTGGCCCACCAGCTGCTGCCATGTACTCTAGCTGAGAAGGTGGATACAGGTGACAAGACCAGGATTACGTTGTTTCTGTTCACTCTGTCCCTGGCCACCAAGCTTTTCTTATGCCGAGCCCAGTGACTGACACATACTCCCCTGTCTTCTCGGGGAGCAGATATTTACAGACAGGTATGTCCTGGGGGTCAGCGACTGCTACATGGGTAAATGCCGCCACCTCCAGGAAGTCCCTTGCATTCTGGGGCTGGGTAAGTAGATCTATTGAATTTCCTGGGCTCTGACAGGAAAACACCATGTTTGCTTTTTATGCTGCTAACAACACTCCTGGCAAAACCCAAAGAGAAAAGTTGCGAGCAAGTTGTACTGTGAGTTCACGTGCCACAGTTGCCGTAATCCTGGCTCCCGTCTGTTCTGACCCATGAAGAGTTGTAAACCTCTGCTCTCTCAGTTTCGCCAAATGGCTGTAGTTCAGGAGAATTGTCACAGAGTGTGGCCCTGGGACCAGTGGTTTAGAAATTTGGGGCAAATTAATACCAGTGACCTGACAGGATTCTTTTTGTCTCCTGGAGGCATCTGAAATGCTCTTCTCAGGTTTCTCTTCGCTAATGTATAGAAAATTTGACTCCTAAGAAGCTGTGAGGAAGTGTGGCCCTCAACAATTCACAAAGAGATCAGCATCCTCCCTTCCCTTCCCTTCACTTCTCTCTTTCCTTCCTCCCTCCTCTCTCCCTTCTTTATGTTCAGACAGTCTCATGTAGCCCAGACTAGCCTTGAACTCACTGTGTAGTCAAGGATGGTCTTCATCTTTCTACCCTCTTACCTCTACTTCCCTAGTGCTGGGACCACAGGCCTGCACCCCATGCCTAGTTTCTATCATGCTGATCATGGAACCCAGGGCTTCTAGCATGCTAGAGAAACACTTGTAACACATGGAGCCCCAGCCCCAGTCTGTTTCCTATTTCTTGTCAGTTTTTCCAGTTGTTTTAGACAAACGCATCAGCCAGTAACTGAAGGAAGATAGAGACTATGCAGTGGCCTTCATGTTCCTGGCCTGTGGCACCTGCCATGCTGACAATACTGCCACTTCCACTGCAGGTTGGGAGCACTGAGAGTCCACCCCCTGCAGAACTGGTCTCAACCTTCAAATTTCAGGAACCATCTCATGAGCACATAGGTCTCTCCCTGCCAGGGAGATAGCTCAGAAGTATGTAGACATGCTTCTGCTGCCTTTCCCTAAATATATGATGCTCCCACTGTCCGTGGTGGTGCATGGTTTGAAAATGTTCCATTAAAAGATGAACAATGCTCACATACCAAAAATTAACAATCTAAAATGAACAATTCATTGGGATGTGGCATTTTTGCAATGCCAAGCAAGCACTGTCTCCTTATGGTTCTAGAACATTCCATTCTTCCAGTTGGCAGCTGGCACCATGTGGTTGCTTGCTGCAACCCTCATGTTATGAGTGTATTAGTGACTTCTCTCATGGCTGTAACAAAATACCTGACAAAAGCAACTTAAAGTGGGGGAGGGTTTATTTTGGCTCACAGTTTGAGGGTTCAAAGTCCATCATGGTGGGGAAGGCATGGTGGAGGGGTGTGAGATGGCTGATCACGTGGCACCCACAGTCAGGAAGCAGAGAGAGATGAATGCTGGTGCTCAGTTCACTTCCTCCTTGATATTCAGCTCAGGACCCAAGCCCATGGCATGGTGACATCCACAATTAGGGTGGATCTTCTCACTCAATTATCTTAACTTAGATAATTCCTCACAGGCATGCCCAGAGGCTTGTCTCTTAGGTAATCCTAAATCCTGTCAAACTGACAATCAGCACTAATCTTCCTACCATGTAATGTACCTTTTATTGGTTGCTTTTTTTCTTGTTTAATTTATCTACCACCTCAAGAAAACTACTGACACAAGAATCTATCTTATGTCACAGCCGTGGTAATCCAAACTAACTCATAATATTGTGTTAGGTCTAAAAAAATAAACCTAGGTGCTGGAATGTGGTGACACAGATCTATAATCCCAGCCCTCTGGAGGCTGAGACAGAAGAGCTGTGAGCTCAGGGCTAGCCTGGGCTGCACAGCAAAATTTTATCTTAGATAGCAAAACAGAAAAAACAAGACCCTTTGAAGCTGGACCATGCATAGTAGTCCTTTGTAACCTAAGGGATCATTTCTAACTCGAGATCAGGGTGGTGGTTAGGTGAAGTAAGAGGAGCTGCAGGAGCTGAGGGTTGGAACTGGGCTGTTGTGGGATCCTGAGTGAGCATTCTGGTTTCATTCCTGTTGCTGCAATAAAAATCGTACGTAAAACTACCTTGGGGAAAAAAAGCTTATTGTGTTTACAGTTCCAGGTAAAGCCTGGTATTTTGGGGGAGTCAAGGCAGGAACTTAAGGTAGCCACATCCACAGACAAGAGCAGAATGAGAACATCGTCATCATCTTTAGTCACTCTCAGCTAGCTTTCTCCTTTCTTATAAGGTTCAGAACCCCAGCCAAGGGTCTGCAGGCAATGGGCTGGGTCTTCCTAGGCCATTTAACAGCCAAAACCCCAGACATGGCTGCCCATGGGCCACCTGATCTAGTTAAGTTCTCACTTAGACTCTTCCCCCAGAGATTCTAGGTTGTGTCCAGTAGAGAGGTAAAGCCACCCAGGATATCATATTTAGATGAGTTGGAAGAGCTCATTTAAGCTAGGTATATCATTCACAAATAACTAAAGGGATAGAGATCAATGATGGAGAAGAATGTGTCATATCAAGGGTGGCACTGAGTCCCCCTCCTACCCAAATCAGCAGACACTGGACAGTAAAGAGTCTGAGCTAAGAGAGGACGGGTCGTACACTCGCTGAGGTCCCTAGGACAGCCAAAGAAAAGTGGCTTTGTAAGGCGTCTTTGATGTTTGTGAGTAGGTGTAGGACATTCTTCCTTATGCTTACGTACACGAAGCGAATATTCTTAGCTACGAAAGCAGTACAAGTGAAGCGTGGGAGATGACATACTAGTGTTTGTTTATTTTGGGACAGGGTATCTCTGTAAGCTCAGGCTGCCTGGAGCTCTGTAGACCAGGCTGTCATCAAACTCACCATCCTCCTGCCTCTGCCCCAGAATGCTGGCATTACAGGTGTGGGCTAGTACACCTCACACAGAGGACTTCAGCATATGTAAGGATGGTATTGGTTCTTCTGCACATATCACAATACTCATGGAAGAGTTCTTGGGTTAGGTGTGTTGCCAGCTGAGTGTGTTATGTCCTCGATCGCCTGCCTATTCTGCCAACTTGCCTCCATTGCAGAATCTGCTTTATCTCCCTTGACTCCTCTGCATCTGAAAAGCCCTTTGAGAGACATTCTTCTCTCCTTCCTGCAACTTTTTCCACTTGCTTGGCCAAGAGGGTGGCTCCTGGTTTCAGGCTGCCCTTGTTTTTCATTTTTAAAGACCAGTTGCTGTGAAGTACGATGTTCTCAGTGACACAGATGAATGTGAGTAGCATGCTGGCCAGCCTGAAGGATGGTGACAGGGCTCTGGGAGGCTCTGGATGGTGCCAAACCTTCTGCCTCTGACATTGGAAAACCAGAGATGCAACAACTTGAGAAAATTGAAAGCAGGAGGTGATGAGAAAAGCCTGAAAGTGAATCCATGCCTTGGCGGAGAGTTTCCTCTCCTGTGTTGGCTGGGGTGACTTCTTCCAGTGTCCCTTGGCAAGCAATGCCCTTCTGACTTCATCCATGGACCAGAGCCTTTCCAGTGACCAAAAAAGGGGAGGGAATTAGGTGCAAGTGCATTTGTCTTGGTTTTGGGTTAAGCACCCTCCAAGACCTTTCTTACTTTAGACCACAGTTCTAAACTTCTTGTCAAGAACCTGGGAACCCAGGAAGCAGAGAAGAACTTAATTAAGATGTAACATACTTGAGAACCTCTGATTGGAGTGCAGCAGGTATGCACATTTCTTGCTTTCTTTTGCAAAAATAAAAGTTATGTTTTTTTATTTATGTTATATATGTTAATGTATAGATAACATAAATAAAATGTTAATCTATGCAGGTGTGTTTGGGGATTTTTTTTTTTTTTTGCAAAATGTTGAATTCAAAAGGACCCCTTAATTCTTGCATGAGAGAGAAAGAGAGATATATCTTTGATTTTTTTTCCTAATTTTGTATTTCTTTGAAAAATATCTCTTAGTTCAATTCTTGGCATCTGGTGAATTACAACAGTGTCTCTTATAAGCACCTATAAACTTGAAATCTGCTTAGTGAATGTGACCACGCCTCACAGTGAGAAGAACTAGCTTTTTACTGCCTGGAGAATCCCCACTACATCACCACAAAATCTTTTTTTTTTTTTTTTGGTTTTTTCAAGACAGGGTTTCTCTGTGTAGCCCTGGCTGTTCTGGACTCACTTTGTAGACCAGGCTGGCCTCGAACTCACAAAGATCCATCTGCCTCTGCCTCCTGAGTGCTGGGATTAAAGGCGTGCGCCACCACCGCCCGTCACCACAAAATCTTGCCGATAATAAACTGAGCCTAGATCAGTGAAATCTCTCCATTTAATATCAGCTTGCCCAACACACAGAGGACAGAGGGTCTCGTGGAGTCTCAGGTAGCAGCTGCAGATTCTGCACTATATATTCTGAAAGACAGAAAGAACCACTGTCCTCCAAGATGGTGCTCCAAGTAAGAAAGGTCCCAGAGGGCATTAAACTCAAAGCGAAGACAAACGCACTTACACCTAATTGCCTCCTCCTTTTTGGTCACTGGAAAGGTTCTGGTCCACTGATGAAGTCTGAAGACTCTTTGGTTGCCAAGAGACACTTGGAGATGTCATCTCTGCCAACACAGGAGGGAAAACTCTCTGCCAAGAAACCAGTTTTTCTTTTGAGTCAGAGTCTTATAATGTAGCCCAGGCTGCTCTCAATCTTTGCTTTCCTCTGCCTCCAACTCCCGGGTACTGGGATTACAGATATGTACCACCACGCCTGGCTGGCACTGATATTTACTTTAAAAAATTGGTCATGTGATTAGGGAGCATAGGGCCTCTTCTTACCTGCATACAGAAGCTGAAGGCTGATCTCAGGGAGAGAGAGGAGCACATCTCCTATCAGAGGAGTGAGCATGGGAGAGGGTGAAGAGAGGGTGGCTGTGGGGTACAGGGGTGGGATGGGAGGAATGACTTCTGACACTATGGCATGGGAAGTTGACAACAATTAGTGGCTCTCAACCTGTGGGTCAATGACCCATTCACAGGGGTGGGGCATCAAACATCCTACATATCAGATGTCTACAATATGATTCATAGCAGTAGCAAAATTACAGCTATGAAGTAGCAATGAAATAATTTTATGGTTGGGGGTCACCAGAGCATGAGGAACTGTTCTAAAGGGTCGCAGCGTTAGGAGGGTTGGGAACCACTCATGTAGATGGATATTCCAAAGAAGTCAGTACTGGGCAGCTTGAGTATCGTCAATACAAATGAACGCCTGGGCTGAAGTCCTACCTCTTTTGAGAATACAGTCTTTTTATGGTTTTAGACACACACATTGCAATGTCACATGGTACCCCAGACATCTTTAGAATGGCTATGTCAATTAAATTTTAGTTTCATTTCATGTGTGTGGGTGCTTTGTTTGCACATATGTTTGTGTACCACGTGGACACCTGTTGTACTCAGAGACCAGAAGAGCATGTTAAATCCTTGGAACTGGAGTTACAGACAACTGTGAACCACCATGTAGGTTTGGAGGCAGAAGTTCCTCTTCCTTGGGGACCTTGGCTTTTGAACCTTCCATCTGGTTCAAGTCTGTCGGTGACATGTGAGTCTCAGCTAAGAGAACACTTTCACATGGCCATCTAGAGTCTGACCAGGCATCTGGGTCACAGAATAGTCAGACTGACACAAGTAACTTATGATCCTCAGGGCCTTTGTGGGACTTGGAGAAAAAGCAGTGGGGGTTTAAACCAAGACACCAGCTGTTGGGGCTGGAGAAGCAGCTCAGCCATTAAGAGGGCTTCCGGAGGACCACAGTTCAGTTCTCAGCAGCTACACGGCAGCTCAAAACGACTTGTCACTCCAGCTTCAGGGGATCCAACACTTTCCTCTGGCCTCTTTGAACACCTGCTTGCATGGGCACACATACATACACACAAAAAAGACACTACTGTGGCATTGCGGAGGTGGGAAGAGACATGAGTGAGTTAGGAGAGGTGAATGAAGAGGCCAAGTGGATGAAAATTTGAAGGCTGGATGAGATTATTTCTTGTTCTGAGATCTCATGATCATGTATTTTAGAGTATCTCTATCTGTCAAATGTCATGCACTCTTCTGCCAGCTGAAGGTTCCTAGTAAACAAGAGAGACAAGATCCTGTTTTCAAGAGACTCCTGGGCCAGAGGTAGGATGCAGAGGTGGGAGCAGAGACAGGGTGATTGAGGTCAATAGATGAACAGGGGTAGAGATTGTGTGAATGTCTCTCTCTCTCTCTCTCTCTCTGTGTGTGTGTGTGTGTGTGTGTGTGTGTGTGTGTGTGTGTGTGTGTTGGTTTGAATAAGAATGGGCCCTATAGGCTCATAGATTTGAATGCTTAGTCACCAGGGAGTGGCACTGTTTGAGAGAGATTAGGAGGTGTGGCCTTGTGGGAGGAAGTTATGTCACTGGGGATAGGCTTTGAGTTTTTCAAAAGCCCATGCCAGGCCCAGAGTCTCTTTCTTTCTGCTGCCTGTGGATATGGATTTGGAACTTTCAGCTGCTTCTTCAGCACCATGTCTGCCACCATGCTTCCAGCCATGATGATGCACAAAACCTCTGAAACTGGTTTAACCTGAAAACCTAAAACCTAGTCCCTGGAGATGGCTCAGTGGTTAAGATGGCTCAGTGGTTAAGACTGTTCTTCCAGAGGACTGGGGTTCAATTCCCAGCACCCACATGGCAGCTCACAACTGTCTGTAACTCCAAGATCTGACACCCTCACACAGACATACATGTGGACAAAACATCAATGCACATAAAATGAAAATAAAGTATTTCTTTAAAAAGCCAGCCTCAATTAAATGATTTTTAAGAGTTAAAAATTCTTCTATGAGAGTTATGGTGGTCATGGCGTCTCTTCACAGCAATAGAGCACTGACTAAAATTCTCTCTCTCTCTCTCTCTCTCTGTGTGTTGTGGATAAAGAGCTAACACAAGGAAAAGACACAGATCTGAGATCGAACGATCAAAGGGAGCCAGCTGTGAGAAGCACCAGGGCATTGACTTATTTGAGAGCAGAGATGAGGTCCAAATGGACAGAGGGAGAAAAAATGAATGAGGTACAGGGTGCTGGAGATGTTGGAAAAGTAGGTGTGGCGTTGAAGCTTTGCTGGCTATACCCAAGGCTCTGTGGGGACACACTCCCTCCAAAGTCTTGGAAGAAGGCACCTTCCTTGCCTCCCCCAGAGCCTAGTCAGTGAGCTCCTGGTCCTATTGAGAAAACCTGTCACAAAAAACATGGTACTTTCTATTCAATCCATTTTTAGGGAAAAGATGTGATGTGTGGCAGATTCTACTGGTTGAATTCTCGAATCACTTTTATAAGTAAGTAGCTGCATTATAAATAAAACAAAACCAATGGGTGTTTTTGCAAATCACTACTTCAGTCTCCCATGAGTGGGAATGCCAAGTGACTGCTCTGACAGTGAGTTTAGCTAGTCATCAGTCACAAGCAGGGCTTTGGGCAGGTGGCTTTTTCCATGTCTCCCTTTCAGAGTTCACACTCTCCATTTCTACGTGGCTGGTATGAGGACAGGAGCCTCCAGTGATTTTTTTTTTTAAATTTTCTTTTATTTACCTGTTTAATTATTTAAAGACAGAGCCTCACTGTATAGCCCTGACTCCCTGGAACTCACTATGTAGATCAGGCTGGTATTGAACTCACAGAAATCTGCCTGCCTCTGCCTCCCAAGTTCTGGGATTAAAGATGTGCACCACCATACTTAGCTACATTATTTAAATAAGAGAACCTTTCTTTCTTTCTTTCTTTCTTTCTTTCTTTCTTTCTTTCTTTCTTTCTTTCTTTCTTTTTGTCTTTGATAATTAAACCACTCCTGAGGGGAAATACCTGAGAGTGTTCTCTGGCCTCCACACATGGGCATACATACGGGTGTACCTGTACACATACAAGCACACACACCACACACAACAAAAAATAAACAACTAGAAGACATTTCTTGTCTCACAGTGGAGGCAGTTGAAGTCCCTTATATAAAACTGCAGGGTGTATTTGCAGACCTATACACAAAAAGGTGTGGGTCGGGCGTGTGCTTACCATGGGGCCAAGAGGAGAGCCATTCTTTGACTCTCCGGGGGTGTCCTGTGGTGGCCAGCATGACCAGGCAGGCTTTTGAGTTGTGTTAATGTGACTTTCATCTACCTCTGTGGTCATGGGAAGATGTATGTCACTGGACTTGGTGGGGGCTCACTCTAAATCTAGCAACATGTCCTAGTGTCTTCACGATTTTCCCAATGACTGATCTTCAAATAGGATCATGTCGGTGGCTGGGACTCAGACATACCCTTTGGGGAAACACATGTGAACTCTCAGCTGTGCCTAATGCATGGACTGGTGTGGTTATTTGACCAATGTGGGGAGGGTTGTAGAAACAAATGAGGGGACAAATGGCCTGGGAGTCCGGTGTAAGCATCGAGGAGAAACTGAGGTGGCTAAGATTCAAATGCTGGACTCTCCCATGTGGGCTGCACATGGTCACATTTGACCTCCATGCCTACTATGGCTCTGGAGTGATGGAGGCTTGTTGCCATGGATTGGACCCTGGGTACCCATCTTTACTCCCCTTCAGCCTTTTCCTTGTCCCCCAGGGCCACACTGCAGTGAGGTCCAGGCTCCATTTTATGAGTTGTGACCGCTGTGGTTAATTCTCTTAATCTAGACTCGCTTGTCCATAAAACACAGGCCTTGGGTATTGGGTTTCCTTGATCAAAGGGCAGCGTGTGGGGGCGCTGCCCAGGAGGGCTTGGACAGGCTCGTAAACACAGTCCGGGACACACACATACACACAACAGCCCCAGTATGGGGGTCATTGGTGGCCTGGTGATTCTGCGTGAAATATCACTGGGCTTCCATGATGCCTAGTGGATTTACGGTCTGGTATTACACTGCCCTACTTAATGCGTTGACCTTTGCCCTCTAGTAATTCAGGGGACGGAGCCAGTGGGGCCAGGAGCTAATTCCAGAGATTAATGCAGAAGGAGCCTCAGCATTGGGAAGTGTCAGGGGCCATTTAAGCTCTGGCCAGATGGCCCAGGCTGTCTTCATCAAGGAAGCTGAGGGTGGGTGGGTCTTTTGAGTGGGGCATGTGTGGAAGTATCTGAAGAAATACCTGTGGTTAATGGTTTCACTTCTAATTCAGGCCTCTGTGTGCCTAATTACAGCTGTCCCTCTGTATCCACAGAAAAAATCGCACAGATCCATGGGCCCTCAAATCTGCTGTAGAAAATGGCAGGCTGTTGTACAGAGCTTGTACACATATTCCTTTGAATAATCTCCAGTTGGCTTCTATCCTCTATCTATCTATCTATCTATCTATCTATCTATCTATCTATCTATTTTTCCTACTGTGAGAAATACCTGACAAAAACAATTTAATCACATTTATTTACCTAATTACAAGTTTATTCTCTCCCTTTCTTCCTCTCCCTCTGTGTGGGTATGTGGGGAGTGTGTTGTAGGGTGTAGGGGGAGAGTAGAATGGGTCATGCATAGAGGTCAGAGGACAATCCATAGGAATCCATTTCCTCCTTCTACTTTGTGGGTTATGGGGATTGAACTCATTGCCAGTCTTGGCAGCAAGCCTTGGCTGAGCCATCTTGCAGCCCTAGGAACAGTTGAAAAGGAGGAAGGAATTATGTTGACTCATGACTGCAGAGCCTTTGGTACATTGTTCTTGAGTGGCTCCTTGTGTGGTGGCCAATGAGCCAAGTGTGAACTAGGAAGGGGACAGGGGCAACGTGCGTCTTTGTAGGCCACACTCCTCTGGACCCAGCTCTCCAACTCAGTACCATCTTCTGGGTTTCTACCACATCAATGATGCCAAGAGCTTATGACCCCCTCAGAGATTTATTGGTGAGGTCAGAGCCCTCTGGTTCCAATCACTGAAAAGCCTGTCCCAACATGGACAATGACTCACGGAAGTGGAATTCTTTTAGCAGGCAGTCTACTGAAGACAGTCTCCTCCCCTCAACATTAAAAACAAACAAACAAATAAACAAAAAAACCAAAAACAAAAAACCAAACAGCAGTTTCTATAATCTTGAGGAGAAGCCTTGCAAATTGGGGGACTTTCTGCATCTTGTAAAACTGCTCAGTCCTAAGTCTTGTGAACCCACAGTGGTTCTCAACCTGTGGGTTGTGACCCTTTAGGGGTTCACATAGCAGATAGCCTGAATATCAGATATTTACATTACAATTCAAAATTTCAGTTATGAAGTAACAAGGAAAATAATTTTATGGTTGGGAGTCACCACAACATGAGGAACTGTATTAAAGGGTCACAGCATTAGGAAGGCTGAGAACTGCTGTTCCAGAAGAATAAATTCTTCTCCTCCCCCCAAATTTGGAGAAAATAGCTATATGACATCAACTCTCTCCCAATAAATCTTAACTCCCAATGATCTGTTTGAACCAGTGTTACAGCCTCTGGTAACAATGATTACATGCTGATATTTTGGGGTACTGCCCCCAGCTGCTACACTGAGCAACAGGGTCCTCTAAAGACAGTTTACTGGGGGTTCCCTATCCCAGTGTAAAGCCATTTTTTGCCAGGAGTTTTGTTCTTTCTCGCACTCCCTTCTCTCTGGATTGTGGATTCTGGTGCCCTCCTGTCAGGAAGAGAAAGGCCTCTGGGAAGGTGTTGCCAGTGTGGGGACATGAGATGGAAGCACCATCCATGGGAAAGGCCACTTCATGTAGAGCCTGAGGTCCAAAGGGCCAAGGATTCATCCATGAGGCTTTGAAACTGGAGCTTTTGAGATCACAGGCTCACATCTGAAACAAATCAGAGGCTGATTAACAGCCAAAGGGCAATGGCCAGGAGGGGACCTGGCTAGGATGGATGTACTGGGGACAGGACCTACGCTGACATTCCTGGGTCCTGTCTCTGGATCAGGCCATTTTGCAGAGCATAGAGGGGTAGGGTGTTGGTTTTGCCCAGTGAGAATGTCAGGAAGGTAACCTTAGCTGCCCCAGTAGCTTGTCATCCTCCTGACTGATCCTGGATTGTAGTTTTTGAAGACAAACTGTTAACAGTGCATGTTGGTGGCAGAGGGTTCATGGCTGTGAAACATGCCTTCCTTGGTCTGCCTGTGCCCCGTCTGTCCCCTGTCTGTGCCCTGGGCTTCCAGCACTAACTTATGGAAGACTTCAAGGATACAGGGCGAAGGGCAGGATTAAACCTGAGAACAGCGCAGGCCTGGGAGCTGGGAAGTACTCGGACATTTATGAACAGGCCATTGAGCAAAGTGGTCCAAGAGTGTGGGTTCTTACAGCCCAGAGTTCAGTGTCTGACTCTGCAGTCAGGTAAATGGCTCAACAAACCTCAGTGCTCTCTATAAAATGTGGGTACCGGGAGGCAACATTACTGTTTGTTTGCTTGATGCTTGTGGAGTGGCACAATGTTCACACATGGATGCAGGCAGTAGCATGTATCTGATAAGGATGCGTGTTCAAGGAAACGTAAACCATGAACTTAACTTTTCACAGTGTGGGAGTTGAAGTGCCCAAAAGACATGTCATCAGGTTGAGGGACCCTCGGCAGAGACTTGTCCGCTGCTTACAACCAGTATGAGCATGTTCGTCACAACCCGAATTCATTGCTTGTCTCCCCATTGGCTAACAGTTCAGCAGTTAATTTATTTGTTGTTCTAAACCCTGTGCGCGAAAGGACATTCCAGCATGGCTCAGTGCCTTGTCTTGTGACCTCATTTGGCTCTTGTTTTTATGTGAGAAGATGCTGTAGACAGCTCATTTATCATCTGGAAGCGCAGGGTCACTGCCCAGCCAGGCCTGAAGCGTCTCTGCTAATAATAGGTTGAGCTGTGGCTTGTGCTGATTGTAGGAACATCGCCTGTGCCCTGACGGTGTGCCAGGAACTGCACCTGCGTTTTTGTGTGACTGACATTACAAACCCAGAGCAGATGCTCCATTGTCCCTCTTAGTAAAACAAAGGAAGTCAGGCTCAAGGAGTACAAGTAATATCGACTGAGGGACTAGGGAGGTGAAAATGCTTGCTTCGTTAGCGAGAAGACTCAAGTTCAGATCCCCCAGCGCCCACATAACAGCCAGGCATGTGCCTTTAATGCCAGCACTGGGGAGGAGACAAGAGGATTCCTGGGGCCTACTGGTAAGTCAGTTTCGCTGAACTGGTGAGTTCCAGGTTGAATGGAAGAGACTGTCTGAAAAAAAATAAGGCTGAGAAGTGAGTGAAGAAACACACACACACACACACACACACACACACACACACACACACACCCCACTCCTGACTAAGATCACAGACACAAAAAAACGTGAGTGAGCATAACAAACAGATTTGGTGTTACCTTGAAAAACTGAAATGTGACTAGTAAGATGGTTTAGAGAGTAGAGGTGGTTGCAGCCAAGCCTGATGGCCTCTCAGAGTTTGATCCCTAGCGATCACTTGGTAGGGTGAGAAAATTAACTCCCACAGCTGTTTTCTGATCTCCACATGCATATCATGGAACTCATGCGAACCATGGGTACATCCTGTCCCAGATAAACAGCAAATGCAATTTAAACAAACAAACAAACAAATAAATAAATGTGTACTGACCATGTGTGCTTTATTTTTTGGCACTTGAGAGCAGAGAGGCAACTCTTTTAAAGATTCCTCTTGTGATTCACCCTTTTGAGTTTGTGGGGACAGTCTTTGCACACATGGTGTCTGGGAGGAGCCTTTTGGAGCCAGGATGATGAGAGGCCTTCTGGAGGAGGCAGAAAGGGTCACTTACATCCCGGTTTGGGAGTTAGGGACCGTGTGCTTCAAATCTCAGCCACTCACCTTTTTATTGCCTGACTTTCTTCTTTAAGAAAACCATGGTGGGTGTGAGATAATAGTCACCCCGCAAATTGTAGGGAGCCACACACAGAAGAGGACTGTGCTGTTCATATGTAAGATGACACTGAGTATCTTGGGTACAGTGTTTGGGTCATGTAGATAAGCCCCCTACCCCTTATCCTGTCCCTCTTCTTCCAAACTCCCCCTTTCTTACAGAAAGAGACAACACCGACCTGGTATGAAAGTGAAACTGTCCCCCATAGGCTCATATGTTTAGACACCTGATCTGCAGCAGGTGGCGCTGTTGGGGAAAGCTGCAGAGTCTCCAGGAGGGAGAGCCTCTGTGGAGGAAGTGAATCACTGTGGGTGGGGCTTCCAGCTTCCTAGCCTGGCTCTGTTTCCTGTTGACTCTGCTTTCAGACTGTAGATGCAATATGAGCTGCTGTCTCCTGCCACTGCTGCTGTACCCTCTTCAGAATGACAGACCAGATCTCCCCAAACAGCAGTCAGAACAAACCCGCCCTTACGTTGCTTCTTGTTGGGCATTTTTGTCACATGATGTGAAAAGTAACACGACTCTTTGTGCTCAAGCTAAGCTGTGGCTGAAGAGGCCACTCTTGCTTTCTGAGCCTTAGCCGGAACACTCCCCTCCCACCTTGTAAACAGTTGTGATTGGCGACTGAAGTGAGCCTGAGAGCCAGTCCATGCCCCGTGCCCACCTAATTCTTCTTGTTAGGAACAGTTTGCCTTTCCCCAAGGCATAGAAGACGCCATTGATGCCCTCCCCCCTTTTCTTATCTCATTCCTTGCTGTCCAGAAGCCCCTCTTTCCGCCACAACCTCTTGGCCTTTGCACAAGCTGTTCCTACTGCCTCTGCCTCACTCACTTTAGAGGTTGTTCAAGGGCTGGAGAGATGGCTCAGCCGTTAAAGGCTAGGCTCACAACCAAAATAGAGGTTGTTCAGTATCTACTTATTGTTCTTTATTTGTAGCTCAAGGTGGCTTTCCTGGCTTGTGCCTTTCCTGAATCCCATTCTAAATCCCTCTCTAAACACAACACTCCAGGGACTTCACTTTAGGAACTTTTTTTGCAGTTTGAAAGGATGTATTTGTCTGCATAGTAAATTAGCTAATAGCACATGGTGGGAGGGACACTGTCCATTTATTCCCCCCCCCCCCACTTTGTCTCCTCAAAGTCAAGAACAGCTTGACATTTGACACATGGAGATGCTTAGGAAAGGTATATGGGAGGGAAGAGGGACTGAATGAGTCCACGAGAGGGATCTGTCTTTTCCTTCTTTCTTGGAATCCAAAGAGCATGGGCTTGGGAGGCCCCAGTGTTCCAGCAGAAGAGTGAAGTCACTTGTAGGGTACCTCCATGGCTCCTGATGTTTCCTGGGCAGATCGCCATGGTGCTGGAGTGGGAAGGCTGCCACTCTGCCTCACTCCTTACAATTCTGAATACTCTTTAGAAGGTGAGCAGATGCTGCTGGAGGAGGCTGAGGAGAGTCTTTGCAGATGGGTGGCTCAAGGGAAAGGAGAAAGCAGGGCGTTTTCTACAAACATGAGTGTGACATCTGTGAGAATGTTCCCAGCTCATTCAAATATAGTTACAAAAATTAAAATGATGAAGACCACCCCTGAATGTTTCTCACATGCCTGGCATGCAGCAGGGACCAACAATTATGAGCAGAAAGGAAAACTACCAAACAGGACAAGAGTGTTTCTTCCATCTGGGATTTCCTTTTGTCCTTATGACCACCTTACCAGGGAGGGTCTGTCCTTAATAACATCTTGCAGCAAACTAAGATTAGGCCAAGGGAGACACCTAGCTGACTCCTAGCCCTGTCAGAAGTGCTGGAGGGGTGCCCACTTTCCCACTTTTCCACTCTGCGTCCTCCTCTATGTTGGGGTCTCTGAAATCTGAGGTTTTATGCTTTACTCTGCCCTCCAATGGCCTGTACTAGAGCCTGCCAGATCAACCCTGCTCTTTTCCTGCCTAGACCTTTGTCTCAAGGCATGGATTAGTTCAGTCATGGCCCTATAGGGGATGGGCCTCTAAGGATCAGATAGCTAGCAGAACTGCCCCAGGCAGGGCTCTCCCTGGCTCTTCAAACCACCCCGAGGGAGAGATCCTGTTATTACACTGTTGTAGTCAGAATCACTTTTGCTGTGATGAAACACCATGACCAAAAGAAACCTGGGGAGGAAAGGGTTTATTTCAGCTTATACTTCCATTTAGCAATTCATTGTCAAAAGGACAGGAACTCAACCAGGGTAGGAACCTGGAGGCAGGAACTGATGCAGAGACCACGGAGGGGTGCCGCTTACTGTCACACCTGTGTTGATCCCCAATTAGCACTGGGGATCAAGTGTTCAAATACTTGAACCTGTAGTGGGATGCTTCACACTCAAATCACAAGTGGCCTCATTCAGCCACTGCTTCCATTGTCAAAGGCCCCTTTCTCCTGAGTCTCACTGTGCCTTTTCTTTGGGTCTCCTAGAAGAATGACCATCATTTCCCCCCCTTATGTTGCATGGATTGGCCTCAGACTCGCTGAATATGGCCTTGAACCCTTGATAGTTATAGTTGTGTGCTACTATTTGCTGGGGGATTGAACCCAGCATGCAAGGCAAGCCCTTTCCTGACTGAGCTATGCACTCAGCCTCTGGGCATTGGTTCTTAAACCTGTTAAATGAGTACTGTGCCTGCTGCAGGGGCATCAGCCAACAACAACCACAACAAAACTACAGTTTGCTTTCTTGAGGACCTTTATCAGCAGGTCATCCTTTCATTTCTCCTGGTGGTGTGGGTGAGGCAATGACTCATACTTTCTCCTGTCTGCATAGGGCTGGACAGACTGCTAGGTACTCAGTGTCCCTACGACCCGATCCTGTCCCAGTTCTCACTGCCACGTGCTCCATCTCCCGAAGTGGCATGTAGCCCTTTTCTCTGCTTGTTTGCCACTTCCTGTTGTCTGAGAGCCAGTGTCATTAGTTTAATGCAGGCTCTCAGACACAGGCTCCCTATCTCTGTCACCGACTTTGTATTCATGCTATGTGGTGACAAAGGTGTGTACAGATTACAGCTGAGTCAAGAGGGCTCTTCCACCAGCCTAGATCAGCAGAAAGAGGGAGGAATCACCATTCCTCTCCTGGAGAGAAGCCAGCATGCAGCCAGAGCTGGAAAGGATTGAAGTGACAATCAGAGTGGGTCTCTGCCTTGCTCATCCCCAGAGTCTCTGAAGGTCAGGGACACAGCACTGAGTGTGTGATGTTTCATTGGTAACACCCATGGAAAAGCTGGATGCACATTGGAGCACATCTATAATCCCAGTCTAGGAGAGGCAGAGACAGGAGGATTCCTGCAGTCACTGGCCAGCCAGCCTAGCCTAGTCAGTGAGCTCAAGGTTTAGTGTGAGACTCTGTTCAAAGTGAGATGGAGGAATGATAGAGGCAGAAGAAGATGCTAACCTCTGGTCTTGGTATACATAGGCACCCCTACACACACACACACACACACACACACACACACACACATATACACGCATACACACTCACACACATATACATGCACACACACACATACATGCACACACACACTCACACACATGCACACACACATGCATGCACACACACAGATGCACACACAAACACACATACATGTGCACACATGCACATACATGTGCACATATACAGGCACACACGTGCACATGTACATGCACGCGCACACACACACTTCCATGACAGAACTCAAAGGATGAGTCAGGGAATGACCCTGAAAAGATGACTAAAAGACAGTGTGCAGCCATGCATGTCAGCAGCTTCCTTCATGGCTGTAACAAAACACCTGACAGAAGACACATAAAGGAGGAAGAATTTACTTTGGCTCACTACTTCAGGACATTCAGTCAATCGTGGCCAGAATTCATAGCTCTGGGAGGGATCTAGTCTCTGTAGTGGATGCATGAGGTGGGTGTCACATCTCAGCAGGCAGGAAGCAGAGACTGGGGCAGAAAATAGGCTCTGACCCTCAAAGGTCCGTCCCCAATAACCCATTCTCCAGCCATGCCTTCTATCTTAAAGGTTCCACCCTCTGGGAACCTAGACTTCAAACAAATGAACTTGTAGGGGAACATTTCACCTTGGAGTCACAGTATGGAAGGTTTTGCATGGAATGCTCTGGTCACATTCTCTCTCTCTCTCTTCCTCTCCTCCCTCTTCCTCTTCCTTTAATCCTTCTCCTTCTTTCCTTCCTCTCTCTCTTTGCATGTATGTGTGCATATCTGTGCCCACAGTGCTCAGGGAGGTCAAAAGAGGATGCTGGATACCCTCAAACTAAAGCTATAGGCAACAGTTGTGAGGTAACCCATGGGTTTTGGGCACTAAACTCAGGCCCTCTGGAAGGGCAGCAAGAATTCCTAACCACTGATTCATCCCTTCAGCTCTGCATTTCAGCTCTTACAACATGACTTTATGAAACCAAGAAGCAGTATGGTAAGCAAGAGTTTCACATCCAGGGAAGAGTTACATATCCGAGAGTCACTTTGTCACCCATGAAGGAGGAGACCACGTGATGTGGTGGGGTGATGTGGTCCAGGAGGCGGTGAAAAGTACAAAACAGATCTGAACTGTGTTTATAGCCTGGGGACCAGGGTGAGAACCTAGAGTCTGAAGTCTACCCTTCCTCAGCTGCCTGTAGTCAGTGAGTGTGAGAGTACATTGTTACATAGCATTGCTACAACATGGCTGACTAGTAACAACTTGTTTGGGCCATGGCTCTTATATACCGCACTGCCTATTCACCAATTCCTGTGTGTTTGCTCAAACACTCAAGTCTCTCATTTGGACTTGCCAAATGTATCTACCCACAAACCTCAGGCAGAGGTGTTTCTATCGGTCTTTTCCAGGCAACTCTCAGAGCCTGTGTGGACAGAGTTTGTGAAATATCACTGGAGCCAAGACCTGTGGGGCCATTGTTTAAGGGGAGAGGTCTTTCTCGATGCTACCTCTCACCCCACCTTTCTGTTGCCTATTATATGAAGTGATTAAGGGAACTATGAGCTTTGACGGACTCCACATTCATTTGAGGGAAAGACCAAGAGATGGTGACATGTGGGAGGAGTTACTTATCCTAACCAGACATCCAGTGCTGATGATGTCATCCAAGTGGAGGAAGACAGAAGCCCGCCAAAGCGGTGTGGGACATTTCCTCTAGGAAACGGCCTGCCTTGATGTATGGAGTGTTTGACTGCATTAGGCAAGTACACAACTTCGCTTTTCTTTTTATGAAAGTACTAAGCATTTATAAAATTCCACCCTTCTCCTAACTTATGAGCCCTTTAGCTGCAACCTTCAAATGACCCGCAGCTTATATGGACCCAAGTCATTTAAAACTCCATCCAAAGTGAAACACGTTCCAGCCATGGGGAAATTAATTCCCTCTCTCTGCACTGGTCTAAGACCTCGTGGGGGGAATCTGTGGCTTAAGGGGGGCTGGGAAAAGTAGAAGAAGGGGAAGTTTGTGAATAGAAAAGAGACTTCTAACAGGAGGGATATTTATATGGTTGTGTCGGGGTACTGCATGATTCGGAAGGAGCTTGTTATAATGGCGATATATAAATCTTTGAATGGCCTCATAAATCAGGGCATCCTGTGCAGCCAATCAGAAGCCATGAAAACCTGGCTCTTTAGAGCAGCCCTGTCGTTACTAGAAAGATCCGTGCGGCTCTTTGGAAGTGGGATCGGAAAAACTGGCCGGGTTTGAGGGTGTGTGGAATGTCTTGGATTACTCCTCAAACATTTTAGATTTGATAAAACCCAAGACACGGCTCTCTCAGCCCTATTTCCCTTCTCCTCTGCCCACAGTAATTATTAAATCCATGTGCACATCAAGAGGGGCTTAATCCATGTGTTTCTGATTCATTTACACTCAACTCATCAAAATATTGTTCTTAAAGGGCCGCTTGTTGTCCAAAAAGGCCTTTTTCTCCTTGGCTGGAAAGCTTAGTGTTGCAGAAGCAGGAAGCTGCCCTCTGCCAAGAGCAGATGGGTGAGCCGTCCAAGTGCCTGGGGTTTTGAAGTGTGTGCAAAGCAAATGTTCAAACAGGTTCCACGCAGAGCCAAACTGCGGTTTCTATCACCAAGAAATCTCCAGAGAGCCGTGGGGTGGAAGTCTCTGGAATGGTATCTTCTCTTCCCAAACCGCATGAAATTGCAGTTTGGTGGAAAACGTGACCAAAGCAGCCAGATAACAAAAGGAATGGCAGGAGAGAGCGCAAGGGTGACCCTGGGGACAAGGAACAGTTGCTTTAAAGGTCAGCAAAATCCATAATGGTGCTGGGAGAGCCAGTGCCCATGGATATTTGCCCTGCATCTCAGGGTCTGTCATTGGGGTTTGCTATGTATAGTAACTTTCCAGGTGCCCTGAAAAAGGGGGGACCCTAACTATTCTTATTTTATGGAGAAAATTAAGACCTGGGGGAGAGAGAGAGGGAGGAAGACAGACAGACAGACACATACACACACAGAGAAAGAGAGACAGAATCAGAGACTATGTGCACATATGTATATCTTTGTAGGCCATAGGTCCATATCCGGACTCTTTGTCAATTGCTCTCCACTGTATTTTGGGGGTCTCTTATGGAACTTACCAATGCAACTAGGCTGATTTCCAGTCTTCTAAGGTGTAGGACAAACCCAGGAACCCATTTGAGGAACTCCATTTGTGGAACTTTATCAAGGAAGCTCTATCCACTCATTACAGGTGTAGAGGTGTTGGTCCGATGGAAGGACAGGTGAGGAAGAAGAGTGGGGTGGTGGTAGGTTCTAATGACCACTTGCCATGGTCTACAATCATGGGAAGAGAGTATCAGTGGGCAAACTGACCAGTGAGCATGTGCCATGGTTGCCTATGAGTGTGGAATCATTGTGTCTAGTCAGGAATTGGAGAGATGCCACTGAAACCTGCCATAGGGTCCACCACCACCAAGGACAGGAGGACAAGGGCTCAGCTCTTTCTCTTGGTGTTCAAAGTTCTCTAGAATCTAACTCAACTCTCTGAAGTGTCATCTCTGTTGGTTCTTGATGTGAAAACTCACTTTCTGCCCCACATATGACCTCAAACCATCTCATTGGCTAGATCGATGAACTCACTTCTCATTTCTTTCCATTTCCTATTCCACAATTCCTGGACTGTCACAACTTTTCTATGTCTTCCTGGGTTTCCCATCTTGTCTCCTTTGAATTTCTTCAATAATGGGTGCTGCCTGTATACCCTGGTGCTATTTGGAATCAGATGGGGCATTATAGAAAACCCCACAATCTTGCTTATGTAAACAAGTTTTTAGTTTGCTTTCAAAAGTCTAGAAGTGAACACTCAAGATCAAGATTGCTGCCATTTGGAACCTCTACTCTCAGAAGGGAGACTCTGCTGATCCATATCAAATTCACCTATCCATCACCTTTACACCTGTTCAGCAATCCATCTGTCTACCCATCCATCCATTCACCCACCCACCACCACCCATTATACATACATACATGCATCTATCCCCCATTCATCCATCTATCCCCCATCAATCCATTCACCCACCACCACCACCCATTCATCCATCCTTCCATCCATCCATCCATCCATCCATCCATCCATCCATCTATCCATCCATCCATCCATCCATCCACCTATCCACCCATCCATCCATTTATCCATCCATCCTTACATACATACATCTATCCCCCATCCATCCATTCACCCATCCACCAGTCTATCCATCCATCCATCCATCCACACATTTACCCACATATCCAGCAGTCTATCTGCCCACCCACTCAACCATCCACCAGTCCATCCACCCATCCACCCGTCCATCAGTCCACCTGCCCATCCATCACCCAACTACATGTCTGCCCATCCTCCCATCCATCTATCCATCCATCACCCTCATGTCCCAGAATGGCAGCTGCAGGTCAGGAAAACATAGCCTCACTTCTACCAGGAAAACAGACAAATGAACAAACAAGTCACTTTTGCTTGCATTTCTTTGAGTGGAATTTAGAACTTAATTATGCTATGACACCTAGCCATAGAGGAAGCAGAGAAATGTGGCCTCCTTCCAGCACCAGCACCCTGAACCCAAGGGAGGAGGGAACAAGACAACATACTGTATGTCTTTGATTCTGAGTGCCAGTAGTCAATGGATATACCCCATTCACCTTCAATCCTCAGCACAATGCCTGTGGTGGACAGATGTGAGTTTCATTTTTCTCATATTCCCTGTAACATCACAGCAGTGTTTAAGAGAGGAGATATCCCTAGTCAATGGTGAAGTTGGGAGATTAACTATACTTCTCAGATATTTGAAGGCTTGAGTGGAGTGAGGAAGAGAGGAACAAAGATTAGGCAAGGTTGGATCTAATATATCCCAGACACCATGTCTTGAGGGACATCTCCATTTGTCTCTGATCCCTGACCATAGCATTCTACTTCTTTTCTTCTCTGAACACACTCTTCAGAGTCAATGGAATATTCTAGCATCTTCTAAGAAGGTCCTATTTGCTTAGAAGATGCAGAGATGGTACCTGGTGTTCATGACTGGGAAGCTTCTAATGGAATACTTGTGCATTGTCAGGGTTCATGAAAGATGGGCAGATGGATGTATGAATGGATTGACATTTGGGTGGGTGGATGGGTGGGTGGGTGGGTGGATGGATGGGTGGATGGATGGATTTTATACAGAGCATCAGAGCTTCCCTTTGATGGTTTCAGCAAGTGGTACTGTCTGAGTTGGGTGGGATCTGGGTGATCTATGGTGAACTATGGTGTCGTATGGTGATCTATGCAACATCAGGCACCACTAAGGAAGTAGGAGCTCATGAGGTCTCATTTTATTTATTTTATTTTTGTGTATTTTCATGTGGATGCATACACATGTGTGTACATGTCTGTAAGGCCAGAGGTCAACCTGGTGTCTTTCACAACCACTCTCCACCTCATTGCTTGAGGCAGGGTCTCTCGCTATACCTAGAACTCTTTGATTTTACTGGGCTTGCTGACCAATAATCCCTAGAGTTGACTCTGCCTCCTCTTCAGTAGGATCAGGAACACACACTCTGTGACAGCTGGCTTTCAACAAAGTGTGGTCCCTGGGGAAGCAAACTCAGGCTCTCATGTGGCAAACATTGTACTGACCAAGCCATTTCACCACAGCCATGGATAGCTGTCATGACCCCAAGTGACCCAGCCTAAAATGGTCTTGTTTTTCTTGCTTCTCAGATTCACAAATCAGAGTCAGTGAAGGTAAAAGACATGGTTGGCTGCCTGGGTACTCTTGCCAAATGTTCATTTGCTTGCGGTGGTGGTCTGTCTGCCTTTGGAAGCTCCTGGGTTTGGAATACCTCAGGGCTAATGGGGGGCATACTTATTTCTGGATCATCAAAGTCACTCTAAAGAGTGAGAGAATCAAGCAAATCCTGCTGCAGAATTAAACACAGGGGAAGATGAAATGTCACCTTCACCTCTCCTCAGGAGGGATAACATCAAAAATACCCTGCAGTTATTCCTCCTTCATCTAGGCCACCACCACCATCATGACATCTTCCTCCCCAGGGGTTCCTGAGAAATGCAGGCACATACCAGCTCATGAAAGACTGTGTTCCTGAGGTGTGTTGTAAGTTGGCTCATGGAAAGGAAAGCATGCTTTGCTATAGAAGCAACTTTTCTGCGAAGGAACACAGCTCACATTTCTGTTTTACCCTCCTCAAAATGTGTACCATATTCTGCACATACCCTATGCACACCACCTCATGCATATGCTTCTATGCCCAAGTAAAGATAGATTGATAAAGGAAAGAAAGCCAGGTGTAGTTCTGCATATCTGGAATCTCAGTACTCAGCAGGCTGAGGCAGGAGGGATGTAAGTCCAACACCAGCCTGGGATACCTAGTGACACCCTGTCTCACCCCACCCCTCCTAAAAACAACAACAAAAAAATGAAGCTGGAGAGATAGCCCAGTGGCTAGCAGGATGTAGCTCTCTTGCAGAAGACTAGAGTTCAGTTCTCAGCATCCATGTAGGGTGGCTCACAACCTCCTGTAACTCCAGCTTGGGGGAGCTGATGCCCTCTCTCAATGGGCACTGGCACTTATGTGTACAAACCCACACATAGACACACACACACACACACACAATTTAAAAATTAGATCTTTTAAAAATGAAAGAAAAAAATACACCAGATTGTTAATGTGGTTAATTTTAATAATGGACTAACAGGTTATTAGAATTTTACCTTATATTTAATTTTAGTCCCTTTGATGAGCATGATTCATTGTGTTCTATGTTGGTTATTTGTGTAAAGTCATTTGAAACATAGTTTCTTTGTCTAACACCAGGCTGGAAGCTGGATGGACAGTGGGTCTGTGAGCGTTTGAATATCACATCCCTAGTTTAAGTCAGGTGGAGAGGGACGGAAGGCAAGAAGGACAGGATGAAGTGACCATGTAATGTGGTACCTAGGGTAGCATGAGAAGATAGAGCCAACATCTTTGACTTTCAGCTGGATTTTTGTCTGACCAAGGTGAGTGACCTTGGGCAAGTTATTTCCTATTTGAGCTTTTGTTTTACAGTCTGTGAGATGAAAAGACAGGGCTTAGTTCTCAACCAGGAGTTCATAGACTCACTGATGGGCCAAATGTAGCCCACTGCTAGTTTTTGTCAATAAAGTTTTATTTGAACCACCCCTGATTATTCATACCCATATTGTCTGTGGTTGTTTTTAGGCTACTAGACAGACTTGAGTGGTTGCAACAGATACTGGTAGTAACATCTGAAATATTTACCATATGGCCCTTAATGGAAAATGTTTGCTGACCCCTGAGACTGAGAACTCTCAGCTGAACCTTTGTGTTAACACAGGACTCAGGTCCCCACTTCAGAGACTGTCAGCCCAATATGGCATGGGGAGGAGCTAGACTATGGAACAGGTTCTGAACTTCTGGGAGCCCCTCACTCCCAGTGTGCCTCTGTAGGGTCGGAATGGGATGGTCTGAGTTTGAGGGTCGGGATGCGAAATCCATCGCTAGAATGCTGCTGTTAGCATATTACCTGAGTCATTGATTCTGCCATCAGAGCACTGGCGAGCTGTCTGTGGAGTAGACACTTGGCCTCTTCCTGGACCATCCTCGTCCTGTCTCTGGACCTCTCTGGACACTGTCCTTCATTGATTCTTGGAAGCATTTTTCCTTCCCGTGCAAATTGCTTCACCATCATTTTCCAGAAAGTGGCAGGCGACCGAACCCATCCTGCATGTGTGCGCTTTTGCTCCGATGCACTTCTGCCTTGTTTGGGCTCCTGAATTATACATTATGCCCTTGTCAGTGCAGTGTAACTTGACCCTGGGATGCCAAAGCCCCTTCAACAGACTGTGCACCTATCTCGCTTAGGCAGCCTTGATTCCTTTGCACAAATGACCTGCTGTAGCTGGCCAATGTCCCGGGGTGTCCTTCCCATCAAAGGTAACTTTGATCAGAGGGTCCATGGTCCACATCCTCAGGGAAAACAGATCCAAGACCAGAATGCCTGGAGACCCTGAACAGTGAGTGACCAGTGCTGGTAATTGCTCCTCGTTCTGGAACATTCCAAGAGCTTAATACAGAACACTCTCTTCTGCTCTCCATTAAAGCACAGAGATATGAGTCAGTGCCAGTTTGTTGGTCTTGGTTTTCCTTGGGGGACTCTGGCCCTATTTGACTCTGCTTCCTGGGACGAGATGAACAAACGGCACTAGCAGGTTATTTTCCCATCCACTCTCTCTCTCAGCTTCCTGACCCACCAGCTCTTTCAGGATCTGAATCTGTGCTGTGTGCCTTGTCCTTGCCACATGCATGGCCATTGCATTTCTCCAAAGCTGTTAGCAAAACCAGGCAGGATCAAAGATGAGGAGGTAGAGCATGGAGTGTTCTTAGTTGCATTTTGGTCCATATAGATTTATTTTTAATTTTGAGTCTGTATCTATTAGTGCTTTTATTCCAAAGATAAAATTTAAAAAATATCCTAAAGAGTGTAAGGTGATTTTTAAAGCCACACAGTATGATCTAGTGCTGTTTCTGCTTGAAGGGCTGGGATCCTAAGTTCCCAGGGATGATGCTGCTTTTCCTCAGACAGACACACCTTGAACAATATCAGACGGGACAGCACGGAGGTTGGAAGATCCTAGCCTCCAGCCAAGTGGATGTTGGCTCCTCCTTCCGAAAAGACCACATCTCCTCAAGTCCAGATACTGACCCAGGTCTGCAGACTCAGGTGCTACATATTGGGGTTCTGGCTAGTGACACTTAAGGAAGACACACACCTACCAAATGTGTATTCCACCCCCTGAAGTCAGTGGCAGCTCTCGGCCTCAGGTGAGCATTTATTGGGATCTTGCGTCAGTTGCCGGTGATGATCACTACCACCACTTTGTGGACTGTTCCGTCACCAGGTCTCCATCTTGGTAGGGAGAGTGACTGACAGCAGGATTTGGTATGCAAATGAAAGATATGCAGGTAATATGCACAAATAACAGCACATATACTATTTTCTGTGTATATGGTCTATAAATGCTTATTGGGCTGAATGACCTAGAAGGAAAGGGAGTTATGCAACTTCACAGGGGCAATGGTGTCCAGTAACACTTTTGGATCTCTTTGTTTTTAAGAATGATTTTTATTTATGAGTCTGTGTATGTGTGTGTGCGCGCACACATGAGTACTGGTGAGCACTTGGCCCAGAAGAGAGTATGAGATGCCCTGGGACTAGAGTTAAGGGTGGCTGCTGGGAACTGAATTCAGGTTCCCTGGAAGAACAGGAAACCTTCTTAACTACCAAGCTATGTCTCCAACCCCTGCCTTTGATCTCTTAGATCTAGCAGGATAGGGATACCTTCTAGTTCACCACTGGTGTTCTTATTTGGTACAAGGAGTTCCCATAGAGACCTTTGTGGCCCAACAGGATCAGCAGAGTCTCTGCTAATAGATGTAACTGGAAGCCATGGGATCAAATAGACTTGATGAGTTTGCGTGAGATGCCATTAAAAAATAGCACAGACTGGGCGTTTATTTCCATACTGTGTTAGAGGCCAGACATTAAGCATTAAGATACCAACAGGGTTGTCTTACAGCAAAGCCCTTGCCCCTTACGGTATGCTCAAATAGATGTTTTTTTTTTTTTTTTTTTTAAGTGTATGTTGAACGCCTGTTCTATGGGATCAAGACTTTACATGGAGGACCCCATTTAACCACCATTACATTCAGATAGGCTCTTTGTCCAAACGTACTCATCCTGGCAGGAGGCCTTCAGTATGTGCATCAAAGGAATGTGGTTCAGTCTATGCACTTGTTTTAAAGAAACATAGACTTCCCTGGGATAGTTCAAGGTAAATGGGGTCCTGACCCCAAGAAGAAGGGCAGAGGGCTTTCTGGTAGGAGGGGCTTTAGCCTTTTAAGGCTAGCTGTCACATCAAGGTATCCCCTGTGTGCTCAGAAATTTGCACGTGTCAGCTTCTCCTACTCTCTCTTCTGACTGTATTCTTGTTCTGCAAGTAGCATAACTTTCCTCCTCTCATGACTCTTTTGACCTTTTACCTTGCTTTTTCAAAGAACTCTAAGCTCAGGGATGGGTTAGTGGTTAAGAGCACTGGCTGCTCTTCCAGAGGCTCTGGGTTCAATTCCCAGCTCTCAACTGCTTGTCACTCCAGCTACAGATATGACGCCCTCTTCTGGGCTCTAAGGGCACTGCCCCTCTCTTATGCACACGTTATTAGAAGGTACAAAACAAATCCGACAAAACATGTCAGAGTACAGTTGAATGACCGGCAATACACATGTCCCTGAAGTTTTCTATGAAGTGATTTTTACTTTCGGACACCCTGTCCATACGCTGCAGAATCAGAGGGTTCTTTCTGCCTCCAGGTTGCACTGACCTTTTCTTGCAGCCAAGTGAAAATCTTAAATACAGAGCCTACTGAAATCTCCCAGACAGAATGCATATGTATGAAAGACTAGTCTCCTGTGTGTCTGTCCTTCCTGCCAGTGTTAGTTCACACCACCATGACCTCTAACTTCTGCTGTGTCTTAAGTCCTCAGTGCCAGTTTGGTACTTGAAGGGATGCTGATATATCAGGACCCCTTATTCATAGGGCTCGGCCTTGTAAATACCAGATACGCAGTGTGTGGGGTGACTCTGTGGGAGCAGGCTGGAGGAAGTGTGTCTGTCCCTCTTCTAGTACCTGCCTTGTAGCTTCCTCTGGTTCTGCCTCCTTCACAGACTGTCACCATAGCAAATGAATGTCAATTATATGTCTGGAAGCCTGATGTACTTTTTCCCTGTGCAGGGCTGTGTATATCCATCAAAGGTGATGGGAGTGGTGGCATAGTTAGCTGATTCCATTGAACACCCCTTTCTCTGATTGGTCTGGTTTTTATTTTGTAATCTTAAAAAGTGTGTGTGTGTGTGTGTGTGTGTGTGTGTGTGTGTGCATGTGTGTGTGTGCATGTGTGTGTGTGTGTGTGTGTGTGTGTGTGTGTGTTAGGTGTCTTGCTCTATGTATCACTTTACATGTTATTCCATTGAGATGAGGCCTCATTCTGAACCTGGAGCTAGGGTGGTGGTCAGTAAGTCCCAGCTATCCTTCTGTCTCCATCTCCACTCAGCCCTGGGGTTACAGCCGCGTGGGGCTCAGCTGGCTTTTTACATGGGTGCTAGGGATTTGAACTTGGGTCCTCATGCTTGCTCAGCAAGCATACTTACCTGTTAAGCTATCTTCCCAGTACTGCATTGTGTAATAAATCAACCTTCAGTTTTCTTCTGCCTTTGTAAGGAATGCTGAGAGACTTTCAAATTAAGGTCTCTGCCTGCCCAGAGGCTGGAAAAACTGTACAAATGCCAACCGAGTGATTCCAGCACAGCTTAAGGATACCTGGGAAAGTGTAAGTCCCAGAATCCACCCTCCTTCCTAGGCAGCAGGAGGAGCAATCCTCCTAAGTGATGATTAGCAGGTGGGACATCTCAGGATGCTGTGGCTGGTCCTCTGGGTCTATAAATCTGCAACAGGGTCTTGAGTCTTGCATTCTTAATCAAGCCTTCTTCCCTTATTAATCTCCAGGACAGGCAGAGATTTATAAGCAGCCTTGGAAGATGAAATTCATTTCAAAAACCCATAAATGAAATCCAAATCAATTGGGCACGATACTTTCCTCGCTCATGTTCCGTGTCACACTGATCTTTTAACTTGATTGCTCTGTTACCAAGTATTCACTTGAAAGCCTTGGCTGGGTCCTGGACATCGCAGGAGTGATGTCAGCCTGTGAATACTTGTCATTACTGTGCCTGAGATGGAGCTTTTAGGCTGCAATTGGGAAATGATGAGTTAAGAAGAGTAGGGGGAATAAAGCATGGGGAACCTGGCGTCAGGGTTTACTGTGGACAGGGGACCCAGGGACCATGGGAGCCTATGGAAATGCATTTTTTCTGGTTCACACTCGCACCTTATCCAGTCAGTGTCTCTAGAAACCTGGAGGCTGAAATGGAAAGTTCTGGGGGTGCAGTGAACTTCGCCCTCATCCCAGCAGGACCAAGACTGAGGTTCCCTCAGTAACTGTTTGCTGATCACCTCCTGAGAGCGGGGTCATTCCTGTGGTTCCTGGGATGTTCGGGACACCAATAGGCAAGAATCCCTAGCTGTGTGGGTAAAGTGGTTGTGGATGTACCACTCATGACTATCTATCAATGTCCTACTGGACACCCACTTCAATGTTGTATTTAATCTTCACTGAGGTTGCAGCGCATGGTGCCTGGGAAAACTGGGGCTGAGAAGGTTGAATTGCCTGATGACGTTGCCGGTAAGAGATGGAATGAGTAAGGGATCTAAAGTGAGTTTTCCTGAACCCGTTTGTACACTTCTGTTTCAAGGGTCAGAAGACATGAAGGTGTCCCCCCCAGACTTCATGCGATGGAGACAGTTTCCAATGTGCAGTGGTGTTAAGATGTAGGATCATAAATGAATTTAATCCATGGACCACTGTAGGGCTGGCTTTATTGGCAGAGCAGCTCTCTGTAGCATGGGTGGTGGCTCTCTGTGCTCTATGCTAGGATGCATTCCAAGCAGGTGCAGATACCAGCCTTTAGACACATGAGTCAAGGAATTTATTTAATAAATTACCTGGCCTCTGGTATCTTGTTATAGTAACAGCAAGTTGACTAAGACAAAGCATGACCCACTGTTAAACTTCTGCGTCTGGTTGAACCACAGATCACTAGCAAGCTATGAACAGATCTCTTCATCTGGGATAGAGATGTGAGGGAGATGAAGAGATCACATCCAGTGAATGAGTCAGATACATGGAGACAAAATATGGCATGGTAAGAGGGGCAGTGGGTTTATAAACAGGATGCCAAGGGTGAGAATGTCTTAGGGTTGTGATTGCTGTGATGAAACACCATCATCAAAGCAAGTTGGAGAGGAGAGGGTTATCTGACTTACACTTCCACATCACAGTTCATCATCAAAGGACATCAGGGAAGGAACTCAAGCAGGGCAGGATCCTGGAGGCAGGAACTGATGCAGAGCATGGAGGGGTGCTTCTCACTGGCTTGCTCCCCATGGCTTGCTCAGCCTGCTTTCTTATAGAACCCAGGACCACCAGCCCAGGGGTGGTCCCACCCACAGTGGGCGGGGCCCTCCCCTATCAATCACTAATCAAGAAAATGCCCTATAGGCTTGCCTACAGCTTGATCTTATGGAGGCATTTTCTCAATTAGAGTTCCCTTTTCTCAGATGACTCTAGCTTGTGTCACGCTGACATAAAATTAGACAACAAAGTGATGTACTGGAGGCCTTCCATGTGTGGCAGGCCCCTTGTTCTCAGCCTGGCTGGAGATGGAGGGGGCTGGCAGGAGCTGAACCATTGGGCATTGGAAGGAAGACAAGCTATGGGGAAACCTTGAAGACATGGTACCCTTAGAGGGCTGTGGAATAGTCTGTAGCAACAGAGAGCCTTCCCTCTTATAACCCGGAGCTTGAAAAGCCCATTCAGTGGGTTCAAAGGTGAAGGGAGATGTTTCCAAGCTGCTTCACACCTAGCCATGTGTGGGGGACTCCTCTCTGGAGAGCAGGCTTGCACTAGCTCCTAGTGAGAACCACGGTCATCCAGGAGGCAAGAGGCAGGGAGCTGTTGCGTGGACTCGTGTACTAATAGCTTGGCAGTTGGTGTTAACACTATCCAGAAGCCGGGGGCCCACATGCCACGGCCCTCCTTGGTTTAGGCAAAAAGCTAGGACAGAGTAGTCACAGTGCCCGAGGCAGATAGAGTGCATTCTATCAGGAGGAAGCTAAGAGCAGTGCTCAGGACTGGAAGACAAGTGTCAGGCCCTGCTAATGGGTGCCACCTGGTGACCCCTTGGTGATGATGGTGTCATGTGTGTGATAAACGCTTGCAAAGGCAGGGAACACCCTGTGTTTTCAGGACCATTTTGTCAGCATGGGTTCAAAGTGCAGATTGCTCATGTCAGTGTGGAAATGTGGGCATCTGTGGGAGCAGAGGGTGGGTCTGGGCCAGCGGATGCTGCTTCTGTTGGAATGCCGATTGGCACGTTTCCAGCAGTGGAGTCTTCACCATCAGAACATCATAAGGCCCTGAATCAAGTCTTCTATGGGCCAGACTGTGCTGACCACGCAGGCAGACGGGACTCCCTCACTTCTCTACAGCTACGGTGGCCTTCTTGCAGGACCTGACTAGCCACGCTCCTGCCTCAAGACCTTTGCACTGGCTGATCCATCTGGACCCTGAAACACTGATCCCTACACGCCTCCCCTGAGAGAGTCACCCTGACCGTCCTACTGAACCTTGAGGCCACCCTCTCCTTTGTAATGCTTTTCCACAATTTCTACTCCAGTGTTCCATCCCCACCCATATGCCTAGTTTTGAACACTCTGAGATACTTTCTTCTTCATTTCCATGGTCCTTTTCCACCCCAACAAGAATAGACATACTAGAACACTCATCAAGAGATTTCACTCTCTCTTTTTTTAATTTTCTTGTGTATTCCCCAGTCCCTGGGGCCTGGGCCTGGCAGAGAGTAGACACTCACTTCATGTTAACTGTCTGAGTTGCTCAACCCCATTTTAGGAATGAGGAAACAGGCTCAGAGAGGGTAGGTCAAGAGCCCCTGATCACCAGGGCTGCCCAGGTGAACCTCCATTCCAGGAATTTCCACTTCCTGGTTGTTCTGAAATGTGAATGAGTGAGGGGCCAAAGGGGTTGTCCAGTTTGCCCAGGGCTGCTCTCTGAGAGGCAAAGGGAAATAATTTCCCCAGACTCCTGGGTCCCTTGAAGTTTCTGTGAGGTTCAGTGGTTGGTGCCCTTTAACACAGTATAAGATCAGTAGGTGTGGGGACAGCAGGGAGGAGGTAAGATTCCACAAGAGGCACCTTGTTGCCTGAAGGTTGGATGTGAAGCATGGGTGTGCTCAGTGAGAATTGGCTTTGACAGCTTGAAGGCTTGTTTTCCATCGATTGAGTTCCCAAGCTGGCAGATTGGGGGTCTGGTGTTCCTGGTGAAGTCCATTGTCTTGGGATGGAGAAAGAGACCGCATGGTGGGAGACAATCCTCCGGCTCCTGGATCCATCCATGCCTGAGCCCCAGCATGTTTTCTCTTTTGCCTAAAGGCTTCTCAGTACAAACAGGCTTGGATTTGAAGTTTGGGAAACAAACATAAAAAATGTCCCATGGGGAGATGTCACTGACAGGAATAGGCTGCTTTCAAACTCCACTCAACAGGCATGAGCCACACCCAGACTCACCTTAGTTAGGGTGGTTCACATGAAACTTTCCTGGTGTCCCTTTAAGTGGGGATGAGGCTAGAAGACCCGAGATTTTCTGCACCTGTTGATCTTGAGTTTTCCCCCAGAGGCCCACTTGCTAATGGCTTTGAGACTATGTGTGGTTCCATTGGGGTGGCACAGCACCTAGAGGGAAGAAGTTAGGTCATTGTCCCAAGGGGCTGTTGGAACTCAACCTCTCCTCTCACTCCAAGTGCTTCCAAACTGCCCTGAGGCATGTGGGTTGCACTGACCCCCCCACCACATACCCCCAACTTCACCCCATCTGCCACCATGCTACACCCCGCTGCTGGCCTGAAGCAAGGCAAACAACCTCTAGACTTGGGCACAAAAACAAACCTTGGCTTTCATAAGGGCTTCTGTGAGGTTCAGTGGTTGGTGCCCTTTAACGCACCAGTGTTTTGTCACAGGAATGGAAACCGACAAACACTATGCAAGCATGTCACACCTTGTCATACCTTTTCCTCCACACAAAACCTCCTGTGTCCCTTGGTGCTCTCCAAAGTCACACTCTTCAGCCTCCTCTCCTTCAGCTAGACCTCTGCCTTCTGAATTCATCTTTCTGTTTCATTGCCAGAGTACCAAACAGAGTGAGCAGGCTGACAAACTCACCCAAGAGGTGAATGGTTAACTGCAGACGGTGTAAGCCAGTACATTTAGTTGAAAAACATCCCAATGCAAAGAAGGATACTTGGGGGAAGAAGAAAGCCTGCCAACAAGGCTGACCATTTGTCCTACTGCGGTGTCTTTAGCCCCATTCTTTGGAGAAGAGTCAGAATGAAAGTGCAACCATGCTCCATTATGGGCCTCTTTGCCTCTTCCTTGCTAGAGGGCTAGGCACTGGGAGCCTAGAATAGCCTGGCACTGGACCCCAGGAGTTCCTCCCTCAGCAAGGGCACTGAGGACAGAGCCTGGCCTGTGGCAGGAGGTTTTCCACCTCTCACCTGATAAGCTCATTTGCTGGCCATGTTTTCAGAAATCAGATGGTCCTATCAGCCCAGGCAGAGGGAGATGGAGACACCCAGAGTTAATGCATTGCTGGCGGGGACCCAGGCGCTGGCGGCCCATTCCTCTCGGATTCCTCTGTAATCAGCTAAATTAGCCCATTGGCAAAACAGCTCATCAGGGGGGCGGCTGGGACCAGATTGATGGACAGTCACCTTTTCAAACAGCTTAGCGACTGGGGGATAAATGGCCCATTTACTCACCAGGCTGCAATCGAGTGTTTTCCTGGAGTCAATAATTCTCCTTTCCCAGCCCTGTGCAGACAGACTATGGGACCAATTCTGTCCTGAGATTTAGGGCAAAGTTTGGGCTTAATGTACACCATATTGGCTGGGCAGCCAGGGGCATCCGGGCAGTGGAAGTGGCTCCCCGATGGGAAGATCTGTCTGGAAACCAGGGCCGGTAGTTAGTTCCTGACTTCTCCCTGGTTAACAACCCTGTCCATGGTTCTCTCATTTAGACCTCTAAAAGCATGCCTGGGAATGATGTCAGGAAGAAAGTGACTCCTCTGGAAGTTTCAAGCACATTCCTGACACAGTCCAAGAGATTCATGTCCAGGGATGGAGCTCCGACTTGCCTTGATTGGTGCCTGGCCAACAAGCTTCCCGGTGCTCACACCTGGGAAACTCTGGAAGCTGGTTCGAGAGACCATGGATAGATGCCTGTCCCTGATGTACCTACATTTTGGGTGACTGTCTCCAAGGCAGAGTTAAAAATGGCTGAAACACAATGCTATGTGAGGCAGGATTGGAAGAAGGAGGTTTTCCACCCCAGCACACTGCTGTAACTATAAAGAACATGGCATGCGTCTAGCTCAGTGAGGCAATTATACATGTAGGGAAATGCCATGGGTCTGTTTATTCTCTCTCTCTCTCTCTCTCTCTCTCTCTCTCTCTCTCTCTCTCTCTGTGTGTGTGTGTGTGTGTGTGTGTGTGTGTGTGTGTAGCTACAGTTCCCACTATGGGTCCTAGGATCTAACTCAGGTTGTCAGATTCACATGACAAACACTTTTACACTCCGAGCCACCCTGCTCCCCTACAGGGTCTTAGGTCATGTCGGGTGCTGTCTTTTATGCAGCATATGTGGCTTCTTGGGTTTTTCTGCAAATAAAATGATGATTTGGGAGATATTTGGAAACTTTTTAATTAGCCTTCATTTTAAATGTATTTGAACGTTTCTACTTGGAAAGCAATGTAAAGCAAATAACAAAAAGGAAAGGGTGGTTGTTTTGGGTGAGCATTTATCAAAGAGAATTTGGTTCTAGGATAGATTTCCTAAGAAAAGGGTCCCATTACCAAATGAATGCTTCAGGGCCAAAGCCCACTGAGTGTAGCAAAGACTGCCAAAGCAAAACAGATTTACCACTGTCAGAAGCATTTTATTACAAATACTTAATGACCATCACACACGGCCTAAGCAAGGAGAGTCCCAGAAGGTTTAGAGGAAGGGGGTTCCCAAACACGAAAGGGAGTATACCATCTTCTGTTATTCAGGCAGCAGGAACCACCTGTATGTTTTTACCTGCCTATGGGGAAAACTCACCTCCCTCTCCTATGACTGCCTTTCATCCACAGAAGGTGGGATTGTGCAGCCAGGCACACTGGTATCAAATTCTGGCTTTTCTGGGAGCTGGGAACATTTGAGCAAATATCTTGAAGTCTCTGGGCCCTGGCTACAGCCTGGAATGAAGGGGACTGATCACTACTCACCTTAAAGGATCCTCATGAAAGATGAGATAAGAGGATTCGGAGGTCTCTCACTCAGTGTTACCTCCTGTGTCACTTCTCAAAGTGCCTGAGAGACCCACTTTCACCTGGTTCACCCCACTTTAGTTGAACAGGACACAGGGGATGCAGGACTGGATTCAGGGAGAAACTTACTGCCAAATTCTGAGTGATGAGAGTATGAAGATGGCCTTGCTGATGCCTACCTACAAGACTCGGGGGGACTTTCTCACCCTGGGGGATTGATGACTCTCTCTCTCTCTCTCTCTCTCTCTCTCTCTCTCTCTCTGTGTGTGTGTGTGTGTGTGTGTGTGTGTGTGTCTGTCTGTCTGTCTGTCTGCATCTCACCAACCCTCAAGGCCTGAGGCTGTTGGAAATCTCAGAGTCCAGTGCCTCCTTTGGGAAGCTCTTCCTTTATGGCATTCTGAGAGTCAGGACTAGGGATGTGGCTAGTTGGTGTGGCAGAGAGCTTGCCTACCATGCAGGAAGCCCTAGGTTCAGTCCTCAGCATCATATATCCCAGAAGGGATGGTGCTCTCAGCTTTGGGGAGGTGGAGAGAGGAGGATCAGAAGTTCAAGGTCATCCTCAGGTACATAAGGAGTCTGTAAACAGCTGATGTGAATCACGAAGGTCTCTATTCCATTATCCTTCTCCAGGAGTACCAGGGTAGAGAGATTGCCATGTGTTCTCAAGTACCCCTTCTGTATAGCAAGATTGTAGAGAGGGCCCCCAGGCCTCCAAACATACTACACAAACACTCTCTTCAATGTGTGTGTGTGTGTGTGTGTGTGTGTGTGTGTGTGTGTGTGTAAGTGCAGGACAGAAGAGGCTGTCAGATCTGCTGGAGCTGGAGTTAGAGGTGGTTGTGAGATGCATCACAGAACTACAGAAACCAAACTTGGGTCTTCTACTGCCAAACTGCCTCTCCAGCCACAGACCCAACTTTTAAGTGTTTAATCCTCCCTGTATCATCATGTTCCACATAGAGAGAACAGGCACCTGGCTTGATTGACCCTTTGTCACCTTCCAGTACTGATGAGGAAACTACGGCTTGGAGGGGTCAAGAAAGCCCAAGGTTACTATCTGGTCCTTTATGAAAATGTGAATTCTTGTTTCCCCAGTATAAAACCCTTAGTTATTGATGGACACACATTTCTAGCCCCATAGGCTCCTCTGCTCACTTGGTCTGAGCCCCTTTCTCCCTTAAGGATACGCCATGAATCCCCTTCCCCACTAGGACCTGCCACTGTACCTTGTCCTCAATGGATGAGTCAGTCCATTATAGGGGCAGATATAATTTATTGTACCGGTTCCTCGCTGTAGGCATTTAGGTAGGTTTGTCCATCTATGTCCCCTTCCCATCCCTCTTGACCCCGAAGGGCTGGGTTGCCTCCAGCTCCTTGGTTTGTCAGAAGTAGCAACTCCATCAATCTAAGCTATGTGGTCTTTAAAAATACATAACCCCAAAAATCAGGCTCCATTAAACAAACTTATAAAATATGAATGGGAAGCTTACCCTCCCTCACCCAACTGCACAGGGGTCAGCTCCCACGAAGGGCATAGAGGAGTGGAGAATTTGAGATTTGTCTCTGAGTACTTAATATGGTAGCAGTCACCCACCCTACTAGGAATGGGGTCTTTAGTCCAATTAAATCATGCATCACAGGTGGAAATGACTTCAGTACTTAGCTCACCACAAAGAACCATTGATGTGGCCATGTGCGTGTGCATGTATGTGTTCCTGTGTGTGTGTGTGTCTGTCTGTGGACATGTGTGTTCATGCATGCCTATAGAAAACCTCAAACTAAACCAAATGAGTTCAGCATGCCTAAAGAGTTTAAGGTTAGGGCCAGAAAGGCCCACCATCGGCTCAAATGCCTGGCTGGGTCACTTCTGGTTTGTGATATATCATTTAAGCTTTCCATGCCTCAACTTCTTCTTCTGGAAATGGAGGTGATGGTCCCTACACACTGGGTGGTTGTGAGGACTAAGTAAGTCTCATGGGTAAGGCACGAGGCCACCTACACGGGCATGGTCGCGTTTGTAGGTGAGTTGGCACAGACTTGTCTCAGTCTTTCAGAGTTCTGTCCCCTGGAAAAGCTGCATTAGGCAGAAGGGACAGACAGCCACACTGGTTTGCTCCAGTTGCCCTCAATCCCTGCTGCTGTGAGGACTTGGGCCTAGGACACTCCTGTTAGTTTTCATCGTGGGTGTGCTTGTTCTCTGACACATACCCTGCCCTGTTTTGCACTGGAAGTGACTTCATGGCACACATCTTCTGACTAGTGAATGTTCTGTAGCTTGATTTTCTTTACATTGACCATACCCTCTGGTTCAGTCTGCAAGGTCAGTCACAGTAAGGAACAAGAGCTAGGCGGTTTAAACAGCAGATGTTGGCTGGGGGATGACTCATTGATTAACAGCACTGGCTGCTCCTACAGAGGACCTGGGCTTGGTTCCCAGCACCCACATGGTGGCTCACAGCCATCCCTGACTTCAGATATATTCTTCTGGCCTCCTTGGGCACCAGGCCCAAGGTACACATGGTATACACACACACACACACACACACACACACACACACACACACACACAGCCAAGACACCCATACACATGAAAGAAAAGCAAGTAATCTTAAGAACAAAACTTAAAACAAGAACAAGGAAACAAAAAAGTTACAGCCCAGGTAAATAAACCACAAGTGTTCATTGGCCCACACTTCTGGAGGCAAGGCAGTCACTGTGACAGGCTGGTTCCTGTGTCCCAGTCTCAACACCCTTCCTTTTCCTCCCCTTCTCTGCTAGGGACATCCCATGGCTCCATCCTCACCCTCTGTTTCACTTTTTTCCCTGACTCCAAGTTAACTCCTTATGTGATGGAGAGTCAGGCCCCGCCCCCTATGTGTTTGCAAAGCAGGGCCACATCAGGGAGCCCTCCACTCAAGGCAATCTGTTGGACAGCTACCCAAGCTGTTTCTAAAAAGTTTTCTACAAGGGATACATTGATTCAGTAACTGACTTTGTTGTCATGACTGTAGGGTCCGTTCCATGCCCATTCTCATTTTCTCATTGGAAGCATCTACTCACAGCAAAAACAGCTCCTATCAAATGAACAGAAATGAAACACTCAAACAGTAACCTAATGAAAGCCCCCCGATTTCAATTAGGTTTCTTTTCTTTTTATTCTAAGGCATCCGAGTGTTGGTTTGACGCACGCACTCTTGCGTGGTAAGAGTTTTGTTTATTTAAAAAAAAACGCAGTTATGGGAATGTTTTTGTTTAATCCCAGGTGTGGGGCTGCTTCAGTTGGTCCCCAGGTGTAATCAATATGTGCCTGCTGAGCTAGCAGGGGTGTGGCTGAGCTAGCAGGGGTGTGGCTGAGCTAGCAGGGGTGTGGCTGAGCTAGCAGGGGTGTGGCTGAGCTAGCAGGGGTGTGGCTTAGCCACCCATAGTGGGTGAATCCTGAGGACTGAGGGATAAAAAGTCAGAGCCCTGGGGAAGGGGGGCCGCTACAAAGAAGAAAGAGGTTGCTGTCCTCCCTGCTGCTGGTGCTCCTCCAAACTGCTGCTGGTTCTTCCTGCTGCTGTTTCCTGGTTTGCTGGACTTCTGAATGTTGTGACTACTGAGATTAGTATTGCCCCCAAAGAACGTAAGGACCCTAACCAGCAGGAAGTAAATGCTCAAAGAGAGCATTTTCCCCCCTTTAACCTTCTATCTCTCCCCCCTATTGTTGGGGGGGGGGGTGGAAGGAACAAGGGTTGGAAAGGGAGGTAGGAGTATTAAGTATAGTAAAATGATTAGAGTGAATAATAAAACAAAAATAATAAAAGCCACTGTGTTACATTCCTCCACCAAAAATGTAGTCCATTAATGTTAATTTAATTTTAATTTTAATTACTCCACATGCTTTATATAGAACCAGTGAGAAGAGTCTTATTATGGAAACCTCATCCTTCTGGACCACTGCATATATCTTACCCTAGGGTTTGGGCCCATTTAATTTTTTCCCAGCTCAGATGCAATTCCCCTCACCTGCCTCCCCCTAGTGATGGATGCCATTGCTCCTCTTTCTTCCTGGAGACATCCTCTTTGATGTCTTACACACGCAGCCTTCCTGTTAATGTTTTCTCGCCAGTGATCACCAGTTCTCCAGTTAGACTGGAGCATTCCAGTTTTCAGCAACTGTTCATTGTCTGACGCCCTGCGTCCCCAAGATCCTGAGAGTCCCCTAGTCTGAGACTGACTTGAGATGCTGAGACACTTAGCATCAGAAGGTCCCTGTTAATCTTCGACTCTGAAATGGTCCCCAGAGGCTCAGGTTTTTTTTTTTTTTTTAATACTTTATTTTTTTTTCTTCAAGTTACATCTCAGTAACAAACCCCTCCCTATTCCCCCTTCCTAACCCGCCCTTCCACCCTCTTCCCTCCAGAGGTTTCCCCTTTCAGTCCAACAGCTGGTTCCTTCTCTTATAACAGTAAGTATTATACAAAACAATAGATATAAATATGCCACATTTATGAGAGTAAATTGGCCCAGTATACCTTCCCAATGTTCAGTTTATACCTATTTGGCCCCTGACTTTAACATTCTACTATCTACCCAACTCCATGAGTTTAAAGGTCTATATGTGACTCAACATTCATACTATCTTGCAACACACTTTTAAGAGTATCTTCTTAGATCTATAACACCCTCTTGATTCCTAAACAACTCAAAATTTAACTATGAGACTCTAGCTGTCTATTCTTCAACCACCTCAGAGACCTGAGAGGAATAAATATATTTGCTTATATAGGAAGTGCAGGGCCTGCAGCTTCCAAAACTAAGAAAGAACATACCAATGTCTGCCTGGACAGTTCCCATTTTCTCTCCATACATTCCAGCATCAATCTTCAGCCATTGGGTCCTGTTTCTCTGACAGACATTTGTTGTAGAGCAGGGATTATGAAGGACTTACCTACCCTGTCTTGGCAGAGTTAGGCTGTCGACTTCCCTGCTACCAAGTTTTGTCCTTTTTGGACAGCAGTCTGTCTGCAGTTGGTGCAAGGGGTTTTTTCATGCCAAGAGAAAGGCTTGCCACTAATTCAACCATCATACAGTGGAGGTTCTTCGATGCTTATCTTCTACTTGGAGTAGAATAGGGGGTGCTGTCAGGCGCTGATATGTCTCGATATCAAAAAAAAATCTTGATTTAAGATAACATCTTTGAATGCCATATTCTGCAGATCTCTAGGGGTATCTTCAAAAACAAACCCCTAGAGGCTCAGGTTTTTAGGGCTTTCTCCCTAGCTGGCAGTGCTAGCTTGATGGGTTTAGGGGGCATGGCTGGCAGAAGTAGGCCTGCCTCTAGGAGCAGGCAGGCTCTGAGAGTTGCACCCTTCCTTGCTTCTTGGTCTGTGGTGACGGAGAAATCATGTCCCACTACACTGAACCCCCCCCCACCCCCTGAAAAGCCACAAGCCAAGTCTGTCCTTTTGAAGTTGCTCTATTAGGTATTTTTGCTCATGGTGCTGCTGTGGTTGTGGGTGAGAGTCCAGGAGACAACTGCTGAGATTTCAAGGTTCTGGGTGGGCTTCTGAGCTGGGGAAGGCAGCTCTGGGCCCTCAGGCAGTGGCCTTTTATAACTCATTTACATAATGGCCGCCTTCTCCTGTATCTGTGTCTCTTCGTTCTTCAAAGGATCCCCTTTTCTTTCATTTAGCCCAGGTGGGGCAGGGTTTCCAGGTTGTTCTGTCGGCCTGCTTCTTTCACAGCTTAATCTTGATGACCCCCCTTATCTCCCCTCCTGCCACTCTGGCAAGAAAACAATCCTGTACAGTCCCCTAACCTGGGATGGAGATGAGAAGATGGCCATTGCTGCTAGAAGTGCAGATGGAGACAGAATGAGAGTGTGTGTGTGTGTGGGGGGGGGGGGGTGGTGTCATGGATTAGAGGAAACCTTTCGAATCTGTGTACACCCCTGTGCCTTAGGAGCCAGGGGAACTGGTATTATTAGAGGCTAGAATTTGCTCTTCTAGAGACCAGTGTCCCAGGGATGAGGTAGATGAAGGTCTCTCTGTATCGTCCATGCACTTCCATTGACAGGGAAGCCCTGGGGTGTAGTAGGAGTCCTGGGGACTCCTTGGCTTGTGAGGGACTCCCACCATGCCTAGGACTGTTGGTAACCCTCCAGCATGTTCTACTATTTTCCTGTTCCCTGAATTCACTTTCTCAGCTCACCAGAAATGCATATGGGTGAACCAAAGATCTAAATTTGATGAGGGGGAAAAAACAGTGTTGGCCATTATAGAGACTTCTTAAGGACTAGAGTGAGACAGGTTTGTATTTCCATATGGGCTGCATTAGGGAGTGTGTGCACACACTTGTGAGCATGCACACACATGAAAGAGAAACAGCCACAGTACAGGAAGGCTCATTAAAAGCCTGGGAGAGGTTAGCCCATTTGCAGACTATACATCTTAATCTCCCCACACAGCACATGAACCTGGAAAGAGAATCAATGGCCAGAGAGACCCTGGCTCTCTTCCAAGACCCAGATTAGGTAGACCTTGCCTTTCCCCTCTGGCCACCCCTCATTAGCACGAGATATTAACCCAGGGAACCTCCTCTTCCAAGGGGCTTCAGGACATGGGGGAGGGGATCAGCAATAGTGGAAACTCAAGACTCCATTGACCAACAGGTGTTCCTGGGGCTGGGCCCCTGGCAATGGGGGTGAGGAAGCTGTGAACTTGATCTTGCTTATAGAGGTGCTGAAGGGTGAGGTGGCTGCTCACCTGTTGCCAGCTGGCTTCCATTGGGCTGGCAGCTTCCTGTGGCCTCATCGATCCAGGGAATGGAGGCCTTTGGGGCTTTCATTCTTCCTGCATATGACACTAGATCCTTGGCTCCATGGAGGAACACAAAGAAGTGAACAAGGTTGACCCCTGCCAGCCCTGTTATTCTGAGCTGGATCCTGTAACAAAGCAGTAAAAGGTGGTGCTGGAGGGCTGGAAAGATGGCTCAGAAGTTAAGAGTACCCCAAGTTCAGTTCCCAGCTCACAGCTACCTGTACTTCCAGCTCTAGAGAATTTAGTGCCCTCTTGTGGCCTCTCTTGGCACTACACTTACATGCACACACCACACATAGACACATAATAAAAATAAATATTTTTAAAAAGGCATTAATCTGTTTATCCTTCAGTGTCCCAGTTACCCTATGTGAAGGGATGGTGTTTCTGGAGGAGTGTGTGTGTGTGTGTGTGTGTGTGTGTGTAAATAACAATTCCATGAATTTCTTAGCACTGTCAGGATTCAGGTGAGAGGGAAGATGTCCTGGGTAGTATAGGTCACAAGCTAAAGTCATCTGATAGGAGGGACCCTCAATTGAGAAAATGCCTCCATAAAAGACAAGCCGGTAGGTTATTTACATTATAATATATTAACAAATATAATGTACAAAATTATATAAATATGTATGTATATATAATATTCTTAATTAGTGAGCCAGGGAAAATAGGCAGGTTTCTGTGGGAATATTCTGGATGGAGAAAACTACATTCAGATGCCTTCCAGAGTGTGAGCTTCCAGTAAAACCCAAACTTCCACATTGAACAAACAAAGCACACACTTTATTTCATTCCACACATCCCTCAGATCCCCCTCAGAGAGATCCATAATGAATTTCAATATGTCACACTGGGAGGATGTCATGGAGCTAGACTCTGACAATACGTGTATTGCCAACGTACTCTACCCTTCTTGCTTGTACCCATGGCAGACATCAACAATCAATTGATGCACTTGTCCACCCAGAGCTCAGATGTGCAGCCTCATAGACAAGCTCTGACTGGTCAGAACGATTGCATTGCTTCTGGCCTCAGTTTGGGTACCAAGATTGCTTCAGGCAGGTCTGTTCTGAACAAGTAGGCTCACCAGTGATGGTGATGACCATGAAGACAACTATAGTTGCTTTGTCCTTTTCTGAGAGCAGACACTAATATTCAGTCTCCTCCCTCCCTCTCTGGCTCCCTGCCTCATCCAGCTTTCTCTCTCCTTCCTTCCTTCTTTCCTTCCTTCCAACTGTGTAACATTTGATTAAATAGCAGTTCCACCCTCTGGCCTCCATGACTGATTCACTAGTGAGCAACATAGCCAATGGAAGCACCGCCCTCCTCAGCTCATAGCCAATGGAAGCACCACCCTCCTCAGTTCATAGCCAATCAAACCCTCAGTTCAAAGCCAAGGGAAGCACCGCCCTCCTCAGCTTCAGTGACTGCTGGACAGATTTCAAAAAGAGGCCTATGCCCGCTTGCTTTGAAGTTAGAATGGAAGAAGCCTCCTGGATGTGACTGCTTTTACTTAACAAAAGCAAAATGTTGAAAACAGCTAATAAGCAGGGAAAGATACATGGAACAGATAAACCTTTAGGTACAGGCGACACTTACCTTCACCCAGCTTCTCACATGTGACTTTGAAAGAGGGGGGGACAGTGGACACCCACTCTCTCACCTGGACTGATGTCCTTGCACACAGGAGTAACTAACTCAGAAACACACAGCCAAGGTCAGAGGTTCCAGGCTGTGACCTCTGCCTGGGGCAGCATCCTCTGCCTGCACCTTTGCTGGAGAGCCTAGAAGTTTCCCATGGGGCTTTTGGTAGGTGGGGCTGCTGACAGCTAATCTGGACTTGGAGATTCCACCTGAGGGTTTCCTGGGCTGTGAACTATGAAGCAAAAGGTCACTATGGGTGGAGTTGAGGTGATGATGAGCCTGGAGTCAGAGAGAGAATCTCCTCAGAGACAATGAAACTACACCCCCAAGATAAGGGGGTTGCAGTGGGATAGAGACACAGCTTCTTTCCTTCCCAAAGAAGTGTGGGGAGCACCCATGAGGGTGAGCTCTAGTTCAAGTCTGTTGCTGTGACAAACACCAAAATCAACTTAGGAGAAGAGCAAAGGGTTTATTTCATTGTACAGGTCAGAGTCCATTGTGGAGGGAAGTCAGGGCAGGAACTTGAAGCAGAGACCACGGAGTGACACTGCTTGCTGGCTCACTAGCAGGCTTATGCTCAGCTAGCTTTCTTATAAAGCCCAGGGCCATCAGCCCAGGGAACGGTGCCGCCCATTGTGGACTGGGTTTTTCTGCCTCAGTGAATAATCAAAGATGTGCTTGCAGGCCAATGTTACCTTTGCAGTTTCACTCTTAGATGGTGCTAGGCCGTGTCAAGGTCATAATCCAAACTGACTAGGCAGATGGCAGTCACTAGGAAGTGACTTTGGTGGGGAAGTGACAACAGGAATCTGGGTTGATCATGTCCTGGGTATGTGGTTGAGGGCATGCTATCAAGTGGGCCCAGGTCTCAGTAAAATGGGTCCAGGAGAATTGCCAAGATGTTGTATGCAATAGGCAGGTGCTTGGCATTTCCCCATCCCCTCCTGGCCAGGAACCCCCCCACCCAGCCCAGGCACCAGGCTGACCCACTGCTCCTTCACATCACCACCATTATGAAGGTCTGTATAGCTGCTGCAGGAAAGTTAGGGGATCGCCCTAACTGTGGGATGCGGCTTCCAGACCCCACAGTGTGAAGTCTACATTCTTGTCCCCACGAAGCTCTCCTTCTGGCATTAGCAATGTGTCCCTTTTCCTTCCTGCCTATACCTGGCTGTGCTGTGGCCTTCCCAACTGGGAACACCCTTCCCTTCCCCTGAAGTTTGAAGTCTGGCAATTTTCCTTGGGTCCAATTTCTTTCTCACCCAAGGTCTACTACCTACAAGAGGGACATTTAACAAATGGCTGACGGGAGCAATGGACTAAGTCATGCGGCCTCCCTTCTTCAGGGTTGACGTTCCGGGGTCTGTACTATACACTCTCAGGAGGTCCCAGCCAAACCAAGATCCAGTGACCTCAATCACACAGTCATGAGAACAGCCTTTCTGCATTCTCATTGCCATATTCTTACTTCTTGGGATCTCTTTCCAATCAGTTACCTACAAGTTCCTGATGAAGACTTTACATTTCAGGACACCAACTATGGCAACTAGGCCACCCATGAAAGGCAGCCTGGGAACTCTGTTTTATCTGATATAAAACTGACCTTAAGAGGGCTGGGATGATGGTCCAGTAAGTAAGGTGCTTGCCATGCAAACATGGGGATCTGAATTTGATCTCCAGAACCCACATAAAAAAGACAGGTGAGGGGACTGGAGCTATGGCTCAGCAGTTAAGAGCACTGGCTGTTCTTCCATAGGACCCAGGTTTGATTCCCAGCACACATGGTGATGCACATCCTTTTGTAACTCCAGTTCTAGGGATACAGTGCCCTCTTGTGGCTTCCATGGACATTGCAGACACTGTCGTGCATACACACACTCAGGCACACACAGGGTTCTCTAGAGTGTTGAGAACCTTCCTAATGCTGTGAACCTTTAATACAGTTCTTCATGTTGTGGCGACCCCCCCTCAACCATAAAATGATTTTTGTTGCTACTTCACAACTGTGATTTTGCTACAGTTATGAATCGTAATGTAAATATCTTTGGAGATAGAGAGTTACCAAAGGGGTCCCAACCCACAGGTTGGGAACTGCTCCTCTGGAGGACAAGAACGTGATTACATTTATTATTTATCTGATAAATAGAATACCTTACAGGCTGAAGTTGTGGTCCAGCTAGTCCAACGATGGCCGAGTACCAACAAAAAAACCCAAGAATGTTCAATCCATGAGGCTAGATGTCTCAGCTGGTCTTCAGTGTGTACATTGGGATCCTGAAGAAGTAGGCCCTAATACCAGTGAAGGAATGAACTTGCCAGTGAGAGCAAGGACAAGCAGGCAAAGAGCAAATCTTCCTTCGTCCAAGCCCTTTATATAGGCTGCCATCCAAAGATGTGGTTCCAGATTTGAGGTGGATCTTCCTACCTCAAAAGATCCTGATTTGGCATAGGTCTTTCCTACTTCAAATAATTCAATTATGAAAAAAATATCTCACAGGTATACCCAGCTGCTTGGGTGGTAGTTAATTCCAGATGTAGTCAAATTGACAACCGAGAACAGTTGTCATGCATGTACAAACACACACACACACACACACACACACACACACACACACGCACGCACGCACACACACACACACACAGACACATACAAATAAGTCTTTTAAAAAAAAGCAACCCAGGTGTGGTGGGTAGGGGAGAAGGATGCGTTCTGGAGCAGTCAGGACATAGATTGGAAGGGATAGGAATGGGGAGAAGGTAAAAGAGATAAAGACAGAAGCCAAGGAGGAGCCTTGTGTGCTATGTGGAATTCTTTGGATTGGGTCTTATGGGGATGGGGAGCTATTGTGTGGTTTAGGAAGAGAGTGTGATGTGACCAGAAAGATGGGGCTGGGGAAGCCTGTCTCACAGCTGTATGTCCAGCAGTATATGAGCTGATAAATGTCCCTAGAGGGAGAACTTCAGTGATATGTGGGGTTGGGGTGAGATTAGAGATGATTTAGCCCCATTGCTTACTTTACAGATGGGGAAGCTGAGGCCTAGGAGTTCTCCTGGCCAGTGTTCCTACTGAGGCCACACTGAGAAGTTGTTGTCAGTCTGTGCGGGAGCCTGAGCCTGCAGCCAATTGGCCTTGCTGAGAGCATTCAGGATTTAGTAGGTCCTAAGAATGCTTTCTGGCTGGGAGTATCCAATGGGGACCCCTCCTGGCTGCACAGTCCTGGTTATGCATGCTGGGCCCATGCACCCCTGGGCTGAGGGGTGTGATATATGCTTCCCACAAATACATTAATTCTGGAAATAATTAGGATGACTGGATCTTTTCCTATTAAATTTGGAGAACTGAAAACCTTGGTTTATGGTATAGCCTCTACCATAATCATGTAGGACCAATCCTTTCCTTCCCTCTTTTCTTTCTTCCTTCCTTTCCTCCCTCTTTCCCTGACTTCCTCCTTCATTCTTCCTACCATCTTCATCCCTCACTCCTTGCATCCTCCCCTTCTCTTCTATATGTCCTCTTCTAGTATCTAAGGGTACAGTGCCATGAGCTGGGTCCAAGAACATAGTCCTGTACACATCCACAATGCTTCTCAAGTCATCTCTGCCTGCCATTGTGCCAGAGACCCTGGGCACTGAAATGTGATGGGAGAGAGAAAAGACTGGATTTCTTATCTTGTTCTCAGGGTTCCCATTCAAGGACCTGTATTTTCAGGCTGGACTGGACCGAGCATTTTTCATGAGAAAGGCAGACATGGAGTGAGCAGGGCCAGAGGGGGCAGAGCTTGGAGTGGGATGCATGTGTGTATGCATTTGTGCATGTATGTGCATGCATACACGTGTGTGTGTGTGTATGTCTCTATGTGTGTGTGCAGCCACTGGAGAGCTTTTAACAGATGAGGAATACAGTCTGACTCATGCTAGAGTGGGAGTGCAGCCCCCTGCCCCATCAGTTAGAGCAACTTCCCTGTGCCCTGGACCTCTCCCCTGACCCATGGTTCTCACATCACCTTGTGCTTCTGCCCCCACTGGACATTTGCAGAAGTGTGGAAACTCTCTGTCCCTTTGTCCCCTCGTTCTCTCCTTGTGTTTCTGTGCTCAGCTCAAAGGATACCCCATGGGAGGCTGTCCCTGATTTCTGCCTGCATTTATTTCTCCAGTGTCTGAGTCCCCAGCTGTTCTGAGACAGCTCCTGACACTTCCCCTTTGATACCACAATAGGGAGGAGGGTATTAAACTTGGGATTCTCTCCCCACCCTCACCCCAGATCACTAGAAACTCCTTGTACACAGGAGCTAGGATTATCCAGTTCATTTTCTACATCTTCAGCATCCAGAAAAGCCTGTAAAAAGATTACACAATAAGAAGACAATATTGAATTAAAAAAAAACTTGAATGACATAGGAACTGAATGGATGTGAATGGATTGGGAGATGGATGGATAGATAGATAGCTGATGGGTGGCTAGACAGATGGGTGAGTGAATCTGTGAAACAAATATCACCTGGAGAACTGGGAATGTGACTAGACTGGGAAGTCTGAACTCCTGCTGCTACCTGGATCTTACAAGGCACAATAACACCCCACCTTACTCTCAATGGTTTGTCCATCAGGCCCAAAGCTGTTATGAGACATTTGCCGGTCTTGCCTCCACATGCCTAGTGGGAAGTGATTTTTGCCCCTGGGGTAGATTGCTCATGCCTGCTGGGAGCATTATGACATGTAGGTACTGGCTTGGTGGAGAATGCCATTATCTATTAGTACTGTCTGCTATGGATACTTCAGGGGGAATGGCGTTACCATTTTCTACATGTTAGCCATGTGTTCTGAAGGCAATTGCTGTTTAATGTGGCTCCTTTGGAACCTAAAGTCAATTTCTTTTATAACTGGAAAAACCCTAGGCTGATCTACAATGCCATTCTTCGGGCTACTACTTGGGATGCTGCCTATGTATCCCCCTGCCCCAACCCCATCCTCTTTCACAGCTCCAGTTTCTCATGGATTTGGCCATAAGCTTCTTAGTTCCATGTGGAAAATGAAATAGGCAATTTTAATAGATGATTTTTTTTCTTCTGAATCCAACCCGTAAGTTAAAAGTTCCCCCAGGGAGAAATGGATGGGACCAGCTGTAATCCAGTTCTGGACTGGGAACTACTTCCTGGTTTACACAGTAGCCTGCTAGAGCCTCCTCCCCTATCTCAACTGGGCACAAGAAGGTGGCATTGCCCTTAAAAGGTACTGCCTGAGGTCTGATGAGGACAAAGTGGACTGGAGTGGGGAGAAGGTTGAGGCTGGTCCTTAGCTTGCTGTTCCCAGTTCTCTTCAGCCAATTACGCCTTCAGTTATTTTTAGCATGGAGCAGTGGACAAGGCAGTGGGCCAGCATGAGAAGGTAGATTGCTAGTCCCAACCAGGCCACTTACATGGGACTTCTGTATTCTAGTCTGTAGACTGTTCCAGATAGAGTCATCTCTTTACCCTGTGTCTACTAAAAACACTATGACCACCCCACCATCACCACCACCACCATCTTCACCACCACCACCACCACCACCTCCACCATCACCATTCTCACCATCACCATCTCCACTATCACCATCTCCACCATCACCACCTCCACCATCTCCACCATTACCATCTTCACCATCACCAACTCCACCATCACCACCACCACCACCACCACCATCTCCACTATCACCATCTCCACCATCACCATCTCCACCATCACCATCACCACTATCACCATCTCCACCATCACCATCTCCACCACCACCACCACCACCATCTCCACCATCACCATCTTGACCATC
>CAJQZJ010004765.1:2387210-2401076 GCA_907164525.1 Lophiomys imhausi
TTTTTTTTGACCTTTCGCCATGGGATGCATTTAGCTGTCTGTTTTCTGTGCTTGGAACCACAGTGGATGATTTGGTGCAGGGGACGAGTTACTTGGCTATCTGTCGTTGCTTACAGGGGGATTTCAAAGTCACTGTGGTTTTAATGGCCAGAGGCACTGTGATCTGGTGCAGCCTATTCCCAGGTTGTGAATAATGGACCAGGATTGTTTCACTGCTCCCAATTCAGACTTCTCTATGTTGCACTTTGAGTTATCAGCCTGTAATGGTTCTGATGGTATGGGCCTGTTTGCCCAGGCACAGATTCTGTGGGCTTTGTTTGTAGTCCCGGAGGCTGACAGGGTCTGGCTCCACACCTGATATGTCTGGATTTTCCAGGATACAGCTATGGTCCCGATTTCTGGTTTCTCTCTAGTCTTCTCGCCACAGGGCTGGACCCCGTGCCTAATTCCCTTCTTGTCTGCGCCGCCACGGGTCCCGTGGGTACCCCAAGCCCCGGATCCTCCGGCTGCCTGAGTGCACCTCTCTTCCCAGCAGCTCCGCCGTGGGTGCACGGACCCCTGGCCCCACCCACGCCTGTCTCTCTCCCCAGATGACCTGCCGTGGACTGGCCGGGATTTGCACCTGCCCGCCATGCTCTCTCCCCAGCTGCGCTATAGTGAATCTGCGAGATTTGGCCCCTCCCACCCGCCTTTGTGTTTCCAGCTTCCTGCGCTCTCTCGGAACCTCCCGCCCTCCGCTTCACGAGCCGCTGCGGACCACCTGCTGAGCCCCCTGTTTGTTCCTTGCTAAGGCTTCCACTATCTCGCAACCTTTTCTAAGTGGGTATAAGTTCAACCTGATGTGTGGGGAGCCCAATAGGACAGCGATCTATGGCCAAGTGGACCCTGATTCTGCCTGCTGTAAGTTGGGATCGATCTTACCAGGCGCCTCACCAAATGGGAGTTCCCGAATCCCGCGTTTAGTGGCCTCCGTGTCTGTGAGAGATGGGGAGAGCCTTGCCCTGGGACTTTTAACAGTCCCTTGGGAGCTGTGAGCGTTCCCGGGGGGCGTCTAGCCCCTCCAGTTTTTGCACAGTGCCCAATATCTCTGTGTTTTTTATGGCTCTTTTTTCCCCGCGTTCAGAATGCGTCAGTGTAGGTCGCCGCCATCTTCGCTCCTCCGCCAAAATCTCTTTTAAACCTGAATAGCATCATGGTATTAGGGGCCTCTACAGGAACTGGTACATATCAAGGCATTCTAGTCACCACAGCCACAGGAAAGGCTGTGGCATACCAGCATAGGGCATAAAAACATGTGCCCGGAGTGCATACTAACTTTTCTTCACCCAAGGATGCACTCCCATTACTTACAATCCACAGAAAAGGAGGCCAGAGACATACTGGCGAAGCTGAAAAGGTCTTATTGCGGTAAGAATGAAACAAAGAATTCCAAGTACCAGAGCCACTACCGCTAGAAAAATCCAATTTGGTAGCGGACCCTAGGGAAAAATTACCTCTTTGATAAACTCCTCCCCCAAGCATAATGACAGGTCCCAAGTCCATGCAACTTCCATTTACCCCACACAAAAGCCACAAATCAAAAGGATTGGTGGCAGTCTGCTGAGGATCCCTAGTAGATATATCAAGCATTCCTATACAAGACTTATTCACTATATTACTAATCATGGGGCTAAAGGAAAAATAATCTTGTTGAACCCAAACTGCTCTGCGCTCCTGACATCCAGTCCAGGGAAAAGGTCCTTCCTCTCCTGTGGATCCTCTACAAAAAGGTGCCCAGCATGGCTGTCTGGGGGGGTCCCGGTTAGAGACTCGTGTGGGCCACCATCCTTCAAGGCGAGAACCATTGCCTGAAAACAAACCACCACTTCTACCCCCAAACCTCAGTTGTGGTAAAAAATCTGCTGACTGCTGAGACAATTTAATGCATTCTGTATCATCTGACCTATTGAAGCTCATTAAAAAGCACAGACTACCCTTCAAGCTGACATTTCTATTACCCTCTATAGGGCTTCTCTGATCATCAAAGGGAAGGTAGGGTAAGCCTAGGCTTCTATTACTGCTAAATAAGCATGGAAACACAGTTGCATCATGTCTGACCAGCATCGGCTTTGGGAATATCGACATGATCCCCCATCTCGGCTTGGTCATTCCTGACATACTCACTGCTACTATCACCAGGATCCTTAGGAAGGTCTTCATGACGAATTTTCCTCACAAGGCGTTCAGGCACCCACACTGGATCTTGTTGATCCTGAGGAAAAACACAAACAGACCTTCTCGCCCATGTTAGCACGGGGTCAGGCCCCTGCCAAGAGCCTGTCAAAATATCCTTCCACTTCACCATGCTTTTAGGTGGACCATGGGAATCCTGATGTCTGTCCGCTGCTGAGCGGCCTTGAGCATCCAAATTGAAAAAGTTTAAAGTAAATAAGGCTAAAGACATTCTCTCCTTGGGGGTACGGCCTTGGCCTATTCCCCCTTTTTGTTTTTGCAAGCATTCTTTCAAGGTGCAATGAGCATGCTCCACAATTCCTTGTCCTTGAGGATTATATGGTAATCCGTGATTAAGCTGTACCTCCATCTGGTTGCAGAAGGAGACAAAGGACTGTGCCGTATAGGCTGGTCCATTGTCCGTTTTCAGCTGCTGTGGTTTTCCCCATGCAGCCCAGGCTTCTAAGCAATGCCCTATGACATTGCAAGCCTTTTCTCCACTCATAGGTGTAGCATGTATGATACCTGAGCAGGTATCCACAGATACATGAATATATTTTAAGGTTCCAAACTCTGAAATGTGGGTAACGTCCATTTGCCAGATTTTGAGTGGCATCACCCTCTAGGGTTCACTCCCACACTGGGAGGATGATGATGAATCACACACTGAGGACAGTCCAAAACCACTTGTCTAGCATCTGCTCTAGACAAATGGAATTTTTGCTGTAGAGTTTTTGCATTTACATGAAATAATTGGTGAAACTGTCTGGCTTGGTCCAGGAATGAGCTCCAAAAAATGCATGTCATCCTAGTCCATTGATCAACTTTATCATTACCCTCACTTAATGGTCCAGGTAATCCTGTATGTGCTCTGATATGTTGAATATAAAAACACCTTTTTCTCTGCCAGATTAAAACTTGTAACTCTTGTAATAAGGCACATACAGTACTATTATTCTTAATAGGACCTGCTAATTCTAATATTTTCACTGCATTGACCACATAAACTGAATCTGAGATCAAATTGAATGCAAATTGACATCTTTTAAACACCTCAATTACTATTTTCAACTCTACTATTTGGGGGGAGCCCGGTTGAAATTGACATAACACGGGCTCTTGTCTTTCTATCAAATAGGCTCCACAGCCTGTCTTTGAGCCATCAGTAAACACATTTGGTGACCCTTGAAGTGGTACTGCTGAAGTAACCTTAGGGAATATCACTGGGTGCTCCTTAAAAAATGATAGAAATGGATGCTTAGGATAATGGTTATCAATCACTCCTTCAAAGCTACATTGCAATATTGCCCAATCATCTACAGTGCCACACAAAATCTTAATTTGATGACTGGAATAGGGCACTATTATACTGGCAGGAGCAACTCCAAAAGACTGCAAGCATTGTTGGATACCATTTAAGGCTAAAGCAGCAACTGCAGTGGGATAATGTTCTATGGATTTTTTTTTTTTGGAGAAATCTTCGAATAAGTCCATAATAATGGTCTGTCCTGCCATAACAATCCTGTAGGTTGACCATAGGTGGCAAATATGCACAATGCAATGGGCTGTCCTTCCTGCCATCTCTTTAGGAAGGCACTCTGTAACCTTTCTTCCACTTTACATAAAGCTTTTCTTGCTTCTACTGTTAATTGCCTAGGAGAATTAAGTACTGAATCACCTTTCAAAATATCATATAGGGGTCTTATTTCATAATTTGGTAGCTTCAAATAGCCTCTTACCCAATTGATATCTCCTAACAACCTTTGAAAATCATTTAGAGTCTTTAAATTATCTTTTCTTATCTCAATCTTTTGAGGTCTTATCTTTTCAGGTCCAACCTTCGCTCCTAAATAATCAACCACATTTTCCTTTTGAACCTTATCAGGAGCAATAAACAACCTTTTCTTTTTTAATAATTGAACTAATTCTTCATAGGCCCGATCTAACATTTGTTCACTCTTAGCTGCCAGTAAGATATCATCCATATAATGAACACATCTCAAATCTGGAAAATTCTTTCTCAAGGGAGCAATGGCTTCCCCCACATACAGTTGGCACATAGTGGGGCTGTTTGCCATGCCCTGGGGTACTACTACCTATTCAAACCGCTGATCAGGTTCCTCATGGTTACAGGATGGAACAGTAAATGCAAATCTCTCACTATCTTTGGCACACACAGGGATGGAGAAAAAACAATCCCTTATATCTATAACTATAATGGGCCATGAGGCTGGCAAAGATGATAAAAGCGGCAAGCTGCATTGCACCGGGCCCATGATCTGCATTTGTTGATTTATGGCACGCAGGTCATGCAACAATCTCCATTTTCCAGATTTCTTTTTAATGACAAAAATAGGTGTATTCCAGGGAGATACAGATAGTTTTATATGCTTTAAAGACATCTGTTCATCCACCAACTCTTTGGCCACATTCAATTTTACAGAGGAAAGTGGCCAGTGAAGAACCCATACTGGATCCTCCGTCTTCCAAGTTATGGGAATGCCCTCCTCAGTGGCCCCTAGGAAAAACCCAGGCCCTGTCTCTTTTGTCTTTGCTGCATAGATATGGGACTTTTCCGCCCCTGCAAATATTTTCCTGTTCCAAAGCCTGGAGCATATCCCCATATCTTGCATCATACGTTGGGCTGAATCAGAATAGTCATTACTCAATTTAAATCCCATATCCTTTAAAAGGTCTCTTCCCCAAAGGGAGATAGGGAGCTCAAGCACATATGGCTGCATTTCTCCTGAGTGGTTTTCTTGGTCCTGCCACTTTAATAATCTTGCACTCATATCTGGAGTCTTAGCATAACCCAGGCCTTGATGTGTTTGAGAAGAGGCTTGTATGGGCCAACCTGAAGGCCAGTCTTTCTTTGCTATGATACTCCTATCAGCCCCAGTATCCAAAAGGCCCAGGATCTTTTTACCATCAACTTTTAACTCCAAGACGGGGCGTTGGTCCAAATCCAAGGAGAGAAAAGTCAGATCCATGCCCGTGGACCCAAAACCATCTTTTCCTCTCTCTCGATCCCTTGCCGCATAGCGATCATGTAAGCTCGGCAACATGATCAACTGAGCAATTCTATCTCCAGGAGAGATAGCCATTATACCATGGGGGGAGGCTACCATGATCTTAACCACTCCTGTATAATCTGGATCTATAACCCCAGGATGGACAATAAGTCCTCTCAAGGCTGATGATGACCTCCCTAACAGCAAACCAACTGTACCAGGTTCAAGGGGTCCTTTAAAATCTGTTTCAATTAACTGGACCCCCATTTGGGGTGTTAATACGAGTCTGGTGGTGGAGCAGAGGTCCAATCCTGCTGAGCCTGTAGTGGCTCTCCGCGGTCTCTCGGATGGCGGAGGGTTGGCCATCTCTCTTGATTCTGTTCTTTGTCCTGATTCTCTACTGCCCCATATATTTGTGGGCCCTGAGGTCGTGGGCCCCGCTGTCTGTTTTTTGGACGAGCGCCACCATAACCTTGAGTTAAAGGCTGGCCATGGATGTCTATCACTGAATGGCATTCATTAGCCCAATGGTTCCCTTTTTTACATTTTGGGCATAACCCCGGCCGCCTGGGGCGTTGTACACTTCCTGTACTTTCTGTACTCCTTCCCCTGGGGCACTGTCTTTTAAAATATCCCATCTTGCCACACTTAAAACAAACTCCTGAACTTCTTCCACCTTTTCTGGTCAACTGTACTACTGCGGCAGCAAGACCAGCATTAGTTAACGGCCCTCCAAGTTCTCTACACACTTTCATCCAGGCTTCTAGGCCTTTGTTCATGTAAGGGGTGATAGCGGCTCTACACTCTTTGGTACATTGCTCATAGACCAACTATTTTATTAGTGGCAAGGCAGCATCCGGGTCACCAAAAATCTTCCCTGCTGCTTCCACCATTCGTGCCACAAAGTCTGAAAAGGGCTCCATTGGGCCCTGTAGAATCTTAGATAAGTTCCCACTCACCTCCCCTTTATTAGGAAGAGATCTCCAAGCCTCGATAGCTATCTTGTTTATTTGCTCATAAACCTGAATAGGATATCCTATCTGCTGGTTGGCAAATCTCCCCTGCCCAAGCAGCATATCTCTATCCCAGGCTGGATTTCCATCTCTCTGATTAATGGCTGCTTGCTCAGTGGCCTACTCAATCAAGAAAGCTTTCCAGTCTAAGTATTGCCCTGGACTTAAGCAGGCACGGGCCAGGCCACTCCAATCACTCGGAGTCATACAATGTCTGCTTAATGCTTCCACTTGAGCCATTGTAAAAGAAGCAGTAATACCATAGGTACGAACTGACTCTGCAAGGGATTTAACTACCTTAAAATCAAGCGGTTCCTCGTACCTGTTCCCTTGTGGGTCTTGGTATACTGGATAGGCAAACTGTAATTCTGTTCTTACTTGTGTCCACATCCTCGGGCAGAAAGATCTCCCTACTTTCAGGGACTGAACAGGCTGATCTATCTGAATGGCTTCTGGATATGGAGGGGGAGTTGAAGGCGCCGCGGAAACGGCTTTACTTACACCGACCGTCGCCAACGTGGCTGAAGGCGCCGTGGCAATGGTTTCACTTACACCGACTGCCGCCAACGTGTCTTTCTCTTTTACCCTTTTCTTTTCCCTTTTTCTAATAGCAGTCCTCTCCAACTGTTCTATTAGAGCGTGTAGCTCCCCTTCAGAATCCGTGCCCTCTGAGTCCTCAAAATCTCTAAAATCTCTAAAATCTCTAAGATCGGGATAGAGAAGAACCTTCTTTTTGCTTCCCTTTTCACTGTCTGCCTGCTCAAATCTTTCGCCTTTGTTACTTTACTTTTCACTGTCTACCTGCTCAGATCTTTCCCCTTGCAGCAGTTCCAAGGCTGATTCTCCCTCCTTGATTGCGTTACAGCATCTCTGATCTTCTAAACAACTCTTCACCATCTTCCAAATCGGTCTTACTCCATGCTTCAGAGTCCCTTGCTCCCAAGCAAAATCCAAGTCCCTGCCTAATTTGTCCCAGCAGGATACCGTAAGATTCCCGGACACCGCAAACCATGGAGCCACGGAATCGCATTCATTCAAAAATCTCTCTAGGGTAGACTTCTTAAGTTTCAAATTCCTAGCTAAAAGTAGCTCCTGAAGAGCCAGAAAAATTGGATGTGACTCAGACAATCCCATGATTAAAAATTTACTTTCGGTTCGCAGTTTCCCCGCGAAACTTTACCTTTTGTTCGCAATTTCCCGCAAAACTTTACCGTTTGTTCACTATCTCTGCGAAACTTTACCTTTTGTTCGCTATCTCTGCGAAACTTTACCTTTTGTTCACTATTTCCGTGAAATTTTATTGTCCCAATTTATCCCAGGAACTTACCAGTGCACTGCCCCTGACTTCAGGAGTTCTGAGTCTTTTCTGGTTCCCCGTACGGGCCACCACTTGTCGCGTCCCCCTCGACCAGCAAGGATGACGCAACTCGCAAAAGCTCTTCTCCAGCAGTTTATTCAGGTCCCTTGAAAACAGTCTTCCGAATGCCTGGGCAGACCCAACCCACAGGCTAAATACTATATGAACAGCCAATCAAGTAAAGCCACGTGGTGCTATCTTAGAGGCCCACGTATGCGGAAGCAAGCCAGATCAGCGGTCTTAACCAAATATGGACTTGTTTACCACTGAGAGCGCTCACCGTCGGGCTGGTGGAAGGCGGAAACCGGTGCCATCTTTAGGGCGCGGCACGTCGCAGCTCTCTACAACATGGTGGTTTGGGATTAGGTGATCCGGGTTAATGTAGAGTAGCTAATTGAGAGTCTGCCCAGCTAAGGGGTAAGTGTTGAAACATTAAAAGGCCTTGGTGTATTTAATTACTGGGGAAAGGACCACAGCAGTTGGTCTTCAGTCCAAGCAATCCAGGGCTGTCGGACTCCTGGACTCTCGGACTTCAATCGAACTCCGGCAAATCTGCCAGTAATTCTACTGGCCTAATATAATAACTTACATTACTTAACAGAGTTTAGGTTACAGGTGATATAGGCCACCTTTGGTCTGGGGCTCTTTCCCCAGGATAAATCAGGCCATGGGTTAAGGTGGGCCAGGCCTGTCAGCTGATATTCTGCCAGGCTGCCCACTGCTCTGCTGCTCTGCCAAGCCGCTGGCTGCTCTGCCGGCCTAATCTTACATTTTGTACTTATTAATAAATACAATTGATAATTAAATTGCAGTTTCAGACCTATGAAAACAGCCTGTGTAGAGGGACAGCTTTGATAGCACAATGGTTCCTATAATTGAAAGAAACAGGGAGAAGAGAGCCATGGAGTTGGTCCACTACTGTTATGCTAAAACAAGGCTCTGCAGGGGACCAACGACAATCAGGTGACTGAACCATGTGAGGGCCAAAGAACCTCTCCTACCTCACCAAGCTCTAGAGTGTATAAATACCAGCCACCGATCTGTGAAGGCCAGGACCCTGCTTGGGGAAATCAAGACTCAGTCTCACATCCTTTACCTGGGAATCTAAGCAGATGTCCCCTATTGATTCTCTAAACCAAGTACCCAGCTTTTTGACATTGAGGCATGACTCTGTAATATACAGATGTGCTGGGGCTGAGCCTATCCTGAGATCCGTGTGGCCTTGGGGCTGTAGGTTGGCTATGCCTCGTAGATCTCCAGAGCTTGAAGAGTTGGATTGCTCACTTCCTGTGGTTGAAGATAGGGCAGGAGGTTTCACCTGTTGCCCAGGAACCTCTGGAAGCATCCTATAACTTTTTCTAGGTGAAGTGAAACTAGGAGTTTAGGACAGGACGCCTTCTTGCATTACTTGGTTGCCCATCAGAGGTGGGGCATGCCTCTCAGCGACTCTTGCTAAACTTGGCGGGTGTGGAGAGGGGCTTTGGGTGCCAATGATGCACTCTTGATGGGCATCAGGTGCCCCTCCCATGAGTTTTACATGCCTCCTCCTGGATCCCAGGCTGGTGACTAGGGTGGAAGATCCAGAAGAACCTGGCTGCAAACATCCTTCAGCCTGCTGTGGGTGAGCCACCTTGGTGTGGGAGTGTGAACTGAAACTGGATGGTGGCATATTACCGCCATATTCACTGTCCAAATGGTGGCTCTGAAAGGGAGTGAAGGGGTCGGGGGCTATTCCTAGCTGGCACTGACAAAGCAGTAACAACTGTAACCTATGATCTATTCTGTATGGGAGGAAGTGTGATCGGAAGCAAGAAAGGAGATAGGTAGGTAGGTAGGCAGGTAGACAGATTGATAGATAGATGATAGGTTTAATAAATAGATGACAGATGGATGATGGATAGTGTCTTAGTCAGTGTTTCTGTTACTGTGATAAAGCACCATTGAGGAGGAAAGGGTTTATTTCATCTTACAGCTTGTAGTTCATCATTCAGGGAAGTAGGGACAGGAACTCAAGGCAGGAACCTGGAGGCAGGAGCTGATGCAGAGGCCATGGAGGGGTGCTGCTTAGTGGCTTGCTCACCACAGCTCACTCAGCCTGCTTTCTTATATCACCTAGGACCACCAGCCCAGGGGTTGCTCCATCTGCAGTAATCTGGACTGTCTCACATCAAACGTCAGTCAAGAATATGCTCCACAGGACAACCTGGGGAGCAAATTTTATCTTGATGTTTTCTCTTCTTGAATGACTCTACTTTGTGTCAAGACAAAAAAAAAACTAACTAGGACAAATAGGTAATAGATGGAGGATGGACAGATAATAGATAGACATTAAATAGATGAGATAGATACATGATAGAGGATAGACAGGTAGAGAAGAGACACATGATAGATAATAGACAGATAATAGATGGATTGATAGATGATAGACTGATGATATAATGATTATTTGATAATATGATAGACAGACAGACAGACAGATGGATGGTAGGTAATTACTTAGTGATGGATAGTGGCTTCGCCATGGGCTTGCAAAACAAATGGCTGGAGTACCAGAGACAAGGAGTGCTGGAATGCAGGCATGTGAACAGAGCTCATGGGGTAGATGAAGGATATGAGGGTTTGAGTGGAAAGATGCACACACACACACACACACACACACACACACACACACACACACGTCTGCCAGAGAGGGCATAAAGAAATGCTGAAAACGCAGGTAGACAAGGTGACTTGACTAAATGATATTCACAGAAACCCAACAGGAAGGACTTAGCTTCAGTACTACAAGCACTGCTAAGCAGCAGTCCTATTACTAAGTACCATGACTACCTACCTCTGAGGGGGCAGTGGACAAGCCTCAGAGACTGATGTGAGCCCTTCTGGGCTGCGTGTGGGCAGCAACCAGCAGGTCGGTGGACAGTTACTTACCCAGGGTGCCTTTCTCCTTATCTAATCTCAGAAGCCAGTAGTTGATCATGACAGGTACTGATTCCTGGTAAGGACTCTCCTTTCCTTCCCATTGTGTGTCTCAATGATGATGCCCAGACTAGACACAGACCATGCAACTAAGAGAGTCATTCCACGGACGTGCTTTCCAATTATTTATCAATTGTAACATGAATCAGTTGAGCCTCAAAGAGTTCTGGAACAATCCTCTGAAGATTCATCTGAAACATAGCCTCAAGGGAGAATGCTAGAAAACATACCCACTTTTTGGGATTAAGGGTATGTACGCATTTGGGCTCATGCACTGTATGATGCTGCTGTATCCTCAACAAGAAAAATACATATTCATGGTCAAGAAATGGAAGCAGGACTGTCCTCACTCATCATAATTCCTGATGTCTTCTGGAGGGCTTGGTGGTTTCCTTCCCCTCCACTCAAGTTTAGGGTCTGAAACCCCAGTGGGGGCAATAATTAGGATCACAACAAGTGTCCCATTGAATTCCAAGCCTGACTGTGGCCATGGTGCTTTGAATTCTCTGAGGTTAGGAGCAAGCAAGAAGAGTCATCACACTGAGGTGTTGAGCTTGGTGTAGAATAGGAAGCAAGGCTTTGTTTATGCCATGGAGTAGGCAATATAGGTGTGCACAATGCTGGTGACCCATCAGGGGCCTCTGGTACTCCCCTGCCCCATGATAACCAAGTATGACACATGAAGGAGCCCAAATAACTATGGAACGAATGGATGGATGAGGCTTGGTGTTTGAGGTCACACTGCCCACCTGGCTCAGTATTATAAGAATTTGGGGTGGACCTTCAATGAAGCCTCTCCCGAGCTGCAGGGTTCACATGCTAATCCCATAAGTTTCATCTTATTCCTCTCTGAACCCCCAGAGTTATAGAAATGACATCAGAAGGTGGCTCTGTCATTCTATGACTCCAGACAAAGGGATTCAGGTGACACATCCTCCAGGAAGCTTTCAGGCAGAGTCTTTAAGGCTGTCAGAGTCTTACAGACCATCCACACTGCTAGGTGGGAGGGTGAAGAATTGCACAAACCCAGTAATTTGTCAAAAGGCACTGTAAGAAAATTTTACTTAAATATGTAAATATGAAAAAAGCATTCCTTCTTTTATCTGGCTAGTTTGTGCTAAACAGTGACTTCAGGGTAAGAGGTTTAGCCTCATGTGGCTCTTATGCAGAACATTTAGTCTCTGATGCAGTGTCTGTAATAAGGGTTTGGAGAAGGGAATGGTTCATAAGGAGGCTGATCTAACCAGTGGATTAGCCTTTTTATTTTTATCTTTCTAATTTTGTGTGTATAGTGTGTGTGTGTGTGTGTGTGTGTTGCACAGGTGTGCTTGTGTGTAAAGATCAGAAGTTGACATTAAATATCTTCTTTAGTCACCCCCCACCTTAATTTTGGAGACAGCCTCTCACTGAACCTGCAGTGTCCCCATTTAGCTAAGCTGTTTGGCCAGGGAGGCCCAGGCACCCCACTGTCTGTCAGCACTGGGACCACAGATGTGCGCCATCATGACCATGTTTTTAGATGGGTGACAGGGATCTGAATTTAACTGGTCACTAGCCCTGGATTAATTCACTGATGGAGCTAAAGTTGAATGGGAGGTGGTGGAAGCTATTGAAGGCAGAACCTGATTGGAGGATGTGGGTCACTGGGGGTGTGGCTTTGCAGGGTCCTGCCTCTTTCTTCATCTCTCTCTGGTCACTATGATGTAAGCATCTTTACTGCATTCTCCCCATGGCAATTTCTTGTCTCATCACACATGGGATCAGGACCAATGGGGCCAAGCATTTGGAGACCATGATCCAAAACAAATTCTTCCTCTGTTTGGTTGGCTCGTTGCGTATTTTGTTGCAGTGACTTGAACTGACCATCTCACTGGTCGCCACAGTTGCTGCATAGACCTGATCTGATTCCTTATTGGTACTGGATAGTAGCACGCTCTACTTCGGAAGAAAAGACCAAGGTTCAGAGAGGTGACAAACTGCCCGAGCTCTCAGAGTTAGGAATTGGGAGGATGAGGTTGAAAAGAAGTCTGCCTAGCCACAGGTTCTTGACCCTGATAACAGTTCCAGGTGCAGGCTCCATCTTGTGGAGCAGGCCCTAAGTCCATTCAGAGTGGTTATTTACTGTCATGGCATTCATGCCACCATAGCAGCATCGGGAAAGGTCTTGTCAGGCAAGTTATTACTATAGCTCACAAGGTTTTCACAGCCGGGTAAGAATGATGATGACCTTTCTCCTTTGGTTGTGTGCACAGCACTTTCCAGCACACAGAGACTATGGCACCATATACAAGACCTGTACATGATCAAGCTAGACAAACTCCCAGCCTGGAGAGGGCACCAAGTTCCACTGCTAGCTAAGGAGCTATTGGCAGTTTGGAGAGGGTGTGGCCTCTAGTGGGTTGACTGTGGTTACATACCCAAGACATAGGGCCAGCATGTACTAAACTTGATGGAAAAAACAGTTGTTTGTGAAAGGACAGTGGATAGGCAGGGGAGGGGTTGGATCTGGCAAATATGATAAGATACCTTGTATGACCTTCTCTAAGAATGAATGAACACTTTTAAGGAAAATGACTCTTTGGGGCCAGGCAGGATTCCTAACTTCTATACCGCTTGAAAAACCATAATGTATTTGATACTCTGTCTTAAAAATTAAACTTAGTAGGAGAAAAAAATTACAGATGGTATCTGTCACTACACTATTACAAAAATGTCAAATATCTGCTGAACATAGCCATCTTGATCCAAAGAGGTCATGAGATTTGACTAGATGAGACTTTCATTACCCCAATTTTTTTCAACTGGAGAAACGGAGTCTCAGCCTCCACAAGGAGACCTTGGGTGTAGCTGGGATCATCACTCAGACTTGAGACATCTCTGTCAGGGTTTTATTGAGCAGAGCTGCCTGCCGCCATATGCATTTAAATAATGAGCAGGGATCAATACCTACCAGTGTCCACATTCCCTCAATGATGGCCTAAGAAGGCAAAGCCAGCTCCACCACGGAGCTTCAGCCTGCAGCCCGAGCACATTATGGCCTCACAGTAGCTAAATTTGCCCATCGAGAACCACGAGTGGTATTGAGAGGGGTGGCAGGAAGGTCATAGAGAATTCACAGGGATCTAAATCTTGAATACCGGTGAGATAATGTGGTCTCGTTTCCATAAACAGACATCCATCCATCACCGAATGTGGGCTCAGGCCTGAGCAGCAGCACATGGCGGCATGGCTGTCCTCAGAAGCGCATGGCGACATGGCTGTCCTCAGAAGCGCATGGTGACATGGCTGTCCTCAGAAG
>CAJQZJ010004765.1:2417519-2431676 GCA_907164525.1 Lophiomys imhausi
ACACACACACACACACACACACACACACACACACACACACACACACACAGCTTTTTGTCCCAGGCAAGATTTGAGATACCATCTTCCCATCTTCTATCTGCTTCTTTGCTTCTTTGGAGATTTCTCTTGGCGACAAATCTGAAAGCCTGAAAGCCAGGGTGGGAAGAGTCAAGAGTATATTCCATCTGGTGAGACAGTATTTGTTCCATCAGTCCTCAGCGGTGAGGCAGTGGGCTGCGCTGTGTCCACACCCACTGAGTGTATCATGCTTCAAAGAATCTCCCCGTGACTGGATCCTGGCTTGGGGGGTGGTCACTTTTCAGAGTAGAGTTATGCACTCCTGGGTGGGGTTGGGCCCCTCTGACCCATCTGGCTGCACACAGGCTCTGGTCTTTTCTTCCTGGGTACCAGGAGTTCAAGGGGATTCAGCTAGTGCTGGTGTGACTTAGGGTTCTGGAAGAGAGATGCCTAAGGGACAGCCTGCCTTCTTGGCATGCTTGTTTGGAGCACGTGGTCAAATCCTTGGTCCTTTCTAGTCTTAGTGACTTTACCTAGAAGATGGGTTCAAAAGTAGGCCAGGAAGACTGGAGAGATGGCTCAGAGGTTAAGAGCACTTGCATCTCTTTTAGAGAACCCAAGTTCAGTTCCCAACACCCACGTCAAATAGCTCACAACTGCTTGTAACTTCATCCCCAGTGGATCTGATGCCCTCCCACACACATACACATAAATAAAAATTATAAAAATAAATCTTTTAAAAATTGGCCCTGTTACGTGACTTGGTTGTGTGTGTGTGCTTCTGCATTAGAGCATACACATGTGTATTTTCTTTCTAGCCAGACTCTGTTTCAGAAAATAAAAACAAAACCAAAAATACCCTATTCTGAGATTAGAAAATAGTGTTTATTTATGTACTAACCGAATTGATCAGCTTAATTTTGGTCATCAACCTGATTCAGGATTTTAAAGAAAATTGAAAATTTAGAAACATAGAAGAAATTATTTAAACAAAAAAAAAATGACTTGTAATTTCCCCAACTAACACACCCACAGTTACCATTTTGGAGAATCTTTGTCTTAGCCATTTTCCTGTAGCTGTTTAGGTACCTAACACACACCTGCCCACGTGAGCTTGTGCACACACAAGCATGTAGAACAGGGTTTATTTTATAGTTATTTTTTATTTGTTGTGTGTGTGTGCAGGTCAAAAGTCAGCTTCTGGTGCTGTCCCTCGGGAGTTGCTCGCCTTGGTTTTGGAGACAGGGTCCCTCACTGGCCTGTTATGCTAGGTTGGCTATCAGAGAGCCCAAGACAGAGTCTAGCTGTGTCCACCTACAGGGTACTGGACTGTAAGCTCAGGTCGCCATGCCACACTCTGGCTTTGTTTGTTTGTTTGTTTGATTTAACATGGCTTCTTGGGATGCACCTCAGGCATTTATGCATACAAGGCATAAATGTTTTACTAGAGTGTTGACCCACCACTGCCATCCAGCAGGATTTCTCCCTCGTTTTTTTGACCTTTGATAGTGTCATACATGCATGCAATGGCTTTTTGTCATTTCATACCTCTCTCATTGCCCTCCTTCCCTGGCTCACAATTTTCTTCTCAACACCCTCACCCCCACCTTCACATCTCCATGTGTGTGTGACCCATTGAGTTTAACTAGAGTTGCTTCCCCGTGCCTGCTGGCCTGAGTGGTTATTTACTGGCCCACAGGCCACTTCTCAGTGGCCACAGACAGTCCCAGTAGCACTGAAATCTGAAATTGCGTCCTATGTTTCCTGTGATATTGCAGCACGGGTGCTTGGATCTGCTGTAAAGTTAATAAGGAACAAAGTTTAGAAACTCATCAGAGCAGAAGTGCGCCGAAGTTAGAGCTAAGCAACCACCCTACTACTGGTGTTCTGGGAGTTTCTAAGCCCTCAGGGCCACACACAAGGTGACCAGCAGCTTTCCTATTTGCTGGTTTGTTGCCAATTGTTGGTTTTTCAAGTCTCAAGTCTCTCCATGTAGCCAAAGCTAGCCTGGAGCTGGAAATCCTCCTGTCTCAGCATACTGAGTGCTGGGATTACAAATGAACATAACCTCACCCTGCTGCCCATGAGGCCAAGATTTTGGGGATATCTCTTCTCCTCCTTCCCTCCCTCCCCCTCTCTTTTTCTTTCTTACATTTATTTTATGTCTGAGAGCTGTGTATTTACGGGATTCTCATACCACCTCCTCTCTGTTCCCCTCTTTCATGTCCCCCCTTTCCCTCTCAAATTCATAACCATTTTAAAATTATTACTGTTACATTAGTCTGTATGTGTGACATGCATATATATAAAACAATAGTAAGATGCATATAATGTGTGTATGTGCACACATGTGTATAAACATGCAGGTTGCTGAGTCTATTTTGTGTTGCTTGTATGGATAAGTGTTTCAGGATGATTAGTTGAGACTGGGTAACCTATGGGGAACTTGTCCCTGCAAAAGACTCATTTTAAATCCAGGACATTTGCTGTGAGGCAGTGTCTTCTCTATGGGACGAGTAGGCTGCACCCATGAAATAGCAGCGACGTGGCTGCCTAAACAAAGCCTACACACAGTGACAATAGCAGTTGATACCCCAAAGTGGACAAGTCTCACAAGGTCCCACTCCTAAATGAAGAGTCGCTGATGATTCATGGCTCTGTCTTTCTATAAAATGGAAGGTTTTTTTTTTCTCCCGTCCTCCCTCACCTCTTGTATTTTTCTTTAAAAAATATTCTAGTGTGTGTGTGTCTGTGTCTGTGTGAGTGTGTACATGAATGTCCATGCCATATCAGGTACACAGAGGTGAGAGGCAACTTGGAGGTTTCAGTTCTCTCCTTCTACCATGTGAAACTCAATACTTGGACTTAGGTGTCAGGTATTTTTACCCACTGAGCCTCTTGCTAGCCAGTAATTTTCTTAATTCTTGGAGTTCTTTCTATATATTTAAAAAACAATTTTGTGGAGCTAGAGAGATGACTCAGACATTAAGAGCATCGGCTGCTTTTCCAGAGAGCCTAGGTCTGATTCTCAGCACCCACATGGCAGCTAATAACCCTCTGGAACTCCAGTTCCAAGAACTCTGCAACACCTTCTTCTGGTCTCCTTGGGCACCAGGCATGCATGTGGTACATGGACATACATGCAGGCAAAACTCCCATACACATAAAAAAGGTAAAATAGTTAAAAATGTGACTTAACTTTATTTTTATTATAATTATTTTAGTCTTTATACCTCCACTCCATCCTCTGAATCTCCTCACATCCCCTTCAACATGTCCCCCCTCTGACTTCCTATCTTCTGTTTTTCCTTTTTGATAACTGGCTGAGTTTACTTGGTGTTGCCCACATGTGTATGAGTGTGGGGCTGTCCACAGGAGCATGGGTGATTGCCCTCCTAGTGGGAACACCCTGAAAGCCGATTGTCCCTGCCCAGCAGGCATCAGCTGCCAATAGCTCCTTGGTAAGGCATGGGTCTGGAGAGACCCTCCCCCATCTAGGCTGAAATTCTCTTTTCAAACAGTTCTTGGAACTACTAAATCCAATTTGGGGGCATTTTTAGAATCTGTATTCATGTTATTATTTTTTATTTTGGTTTTGTATTTGTTGATATACATTCTATATGGCATCTCAAAGTTTCTCTCCAGTTTCATCACCGGGGGAACAATATATGTTCATTCATTCATTCATTCATTCATTCATTCATTCATTCGCCATCTATTGAACACCTACCTCACCCCAGGCCTTGCCTGCCTGTTTTTCCAGGTAGAATGATGGAGACTTCTCAGCCATGAGTCAGAATTCACAAGGAGATGAAGTTATGAATCGTCTCTCCTTGGCTTCAGACCTCCTCTGGGGCCTCTGACTCTTTGGGGGAGGCGCCCAGTGGTCTGGTATTTTCAAGGTGCAAGCCAGCACCCCGCATCCAGGAGACAGAAGCAGAAAGCACCTCTTCTCCAGCCCCTTGGAGTGGATGCTTAGGTGTCTATCCGAGCATTAAGCACTTGGCCTCCTCACTCCCACTTCTCTCTGACAAAGCTTTTACACCGAGCATGAGTGCCCATAAATAACAGACCAACCTATAAATAAATACAGCTGGGAGCCCACAAAAGCCCCTGACAAATGCTGTTTATTTAATTTCTCAAGTGTGGTCCATTTGGGTGCAAGGAGAAGGGCGGCTATATGCTTTCACTTGGCCGGTGTACTGCTGAGGCTCGCCTCTCCTGTGGAGGGGCCATCTTGTTCCCTGCATGACACTTCACCAGCTTTGTGAAACACTAGAGCTGTTTGGAGCCAGGGATCAGGGACAAAGCAGGGGTTTTCAGACCTTTCCCAATGAGGCTTACTCACCTCTGGGAAAGACAGATTCCCATCATTTTAGCTCGGCTGGCATCTAGCCAGGATGATCTGTGATCTATGCCAGTAGAAAGATCTAGATGGGGATGGGGGCAGGGCAGTGACGCAAAGCAGTATGGAGCCAGCATAGGCCTGTGTCTGTAAAGGATCTAGACTTATTTCAGAAGCAGATGTGTAGTTCGTCATCTGTTTCCTACCCAAGGGCCTTTGCTAGCACCCTTGTTAAAAGGCCTGTCTCCTTAGAGGAACTCCTTCCCAATCTTCCCTGTTCTCCTGGAATGCTTTCTCTGCCTGACAACAAGCAAAGGACCAGCCACTTGTGTTAGTAATCTTACAGCATCCTGTACAATTCTTTTAAAATCCCATCTACCATTTCAATGCGATTATCCATTCTCCAGTTGCTGGTTGACATCTTACCGAGCTCACCTGAGTAGTAAGTCTCCTCCCTAGTCCTCAGATCTGAGCCTCTATGACCTCTCATCTGAACTTCCCCAGGTTCCACTCACATGGCCTCTGCATATCAAAGCAGCCCGGAGAGGAATTTTGGAAATGTTAATCTCATCTGCTATGTCCTCCGCTCAGAACCTCTCAGGTGTTCCTGTCTCAGAACCAATAGAAGGACAGATAGAGACCTACTCAAGGCTTGCTAGGTCCTGAGAGATCTGAGCCATGAACTCTCTGACCTCATTTACAGCCACAGGCTTCTTGATCATTCTGTTCCATCCATACAGCTCTTCTTGGGGTCCTAGAAGAGTCTACGCACAACTCTGCTGGTCACCTATATAGTGAAGGGCTCATTTTATTTTATTTCCAGTATTCTACTCTATCAGCATCCGGTCCACGGGCCTTCCTTGATTGTCTTCCCAGAAGGCCTCACCATGAGCTGGCTGCTCCATTCCCACCCACCATGTTTTTAATGCTATAGGCCACACATTTAATCAGTTCAGTATTGACCTTCTCCTGGGAGGCATGCAAACTCTACGAAGACAGTGTCTTGTATTTCTCTACTGCTCTCTGTTTACTGCCCAGATCAGCCCCTGACACATAGAGGATACTCCATGGCTTATACAATTGTCATATTTCAACCAATGAAGAGCCTCTGTTGGGTTTGACCAACTAGCAAGATGAGCGGATTGCTGAGGCGGCGCAGCATTCTGTTGCTTTGGGTTAATCAGAAGTTGTCTGTCCACCTTTATTCTATTTATTTTTCCTCTCCAGTAAAGGGCAAAGATTCTCCAGCAAAGGCTGTAGGGATTCATGGTGGAATGTGGTAATGAAGTGGGGATATCCTCACCCCAAGTGAAATAGAACAAGATCAGTATAGTTAGAACTTTGAGCAAAAGGAGAAAGAATGCCAGATGAAGTCTAGACAATTAGAATCTTCCAGAAAGCTATGATTTCTTTGGGGCTAGGGAGAGAGTGAAATTAGTAAACATTTTACCTTGCAAGCACAAGAACCTGGGTTTGATTCCTCAAAGCCACATGATGCCCTTATAACTCTAGTGCCAGTGAGATGGAGACAGGAGGACCCTTGGGGCTTGCTGGCCACTCAGCCTAGCCCAGATGGTGACAGACCTTGTCTTTAAAAACAAGTTGGACATTGGTTGTAGAGCAGGAATTATGAAGGACTTACCTACCCTGTCTTGGCAGAGCTAGGCTGTCGACTTACCTGCTTCCAAGTTTTGTCCTTTTTGGACAGAAGTCTGTCTACAGTTGAAGCAAGTGGTTTTTCTTGCCAAGAGAATGGCTTACCACCAATTTAATCATCTCCCACTGGAGATTCTTCGATGCTCATCTTATACTTGGAGTAATATAGGGGGTGCTGTCAGGAGCTGACATGTCTCGATATCAAAAAATCTTAAGTAAAGAAAACATCTTTGAATGCCATATTCTGCAGATCTCTTGAGGTTTTTGAAGATGCCCTATCTATCTCTTATATTTAGATAAGCAAATATTGCTTGTCTCTTAGCAACTTGATTTCTGAGTAGCTTAGAAAATAACTGTGATAGACTGTCATAGTAACTAACAAAATGACACGTTTTCATGACTATTAGTTTCCGTTTCTTAATGTCTGTCAGAGAAATGGGGCCAAATGGCTGAAGATTGATGCTGTAATGTATGGAGAGAAAATGTGAACTGTCCAGGCAGCCACTGGTATGTCATTTTTTAGTTTTGGAAGCTGCAGGACCTGTACTTCCTATATAATCAGATATATTTATCCCTCTCAGGTCTCTGAGGTGGTTGAAGAATAGATAGCTAGAGTCTCATAGTTAAATTTTGAGTTGTTTAGGAATCAAGAGGGTGTTCTGGATCTAAGAAGATATTTTTAAAATTATGAGGCAAGTTAGTATGAAAGCTGAGTTAGATATAGAACTTTAAACTCATGGAGATGGTTAGATAGTAGAATGTTAAAGTCAGGTGCCAAATACATATGGACTGGACATTGGGAATGTATGCTAAGCCATATAACTCTTATAATCGTGGCCTATTTATTTCTGTTGTTTTGTATTGTATTTATAGTTATAAGAAAAAGAACCATTATTTGGACTGAAAGGGAGAGCTGTTGGGGGGAAAAATAAATACCTTAAACTAAAAAAAAAAAAAAAAAAAGAAGGGAAGAGGATGGTGGGGCTGAGGGGGAGGAGGGTGGAAGGGTGGGACTGGAGGGGGGAGTAGGGAGGGGATTGTGATTGAGATGTAACTTGAAGAAATAAAAAATAAATTATTAAAAAAAAAAACAAGTTGGACAGACCTTGAGGAGCAACAGCTAAAGTTGTCTTTTGAACCCAACACACATGTGCACACACACACACACACACATACACACACACACACTTCTCCTTTCCCTCCAAGCACACAAGCACACGCACATTTAGTTTGGTCCTTCGCGAGCGACTGGTAAAAGGCACCTAGTTCCCAGGTGGCATCTGTGTGCTATTTGGTAGTTGAAAGGTGCTTTTAGTATGGCAGTTCTGAACTTTAGCATAAACTGTGAGGTCATATGTCTTATAGAATGTGTCCCCACCTTGCCTCAGACAGCCCTGTACGTTCACGGTAAATGTTGTTCGGCTTTTCACATGGTCCTCGGGTGGACCTCAGGGTCAGAAGAGCATTGAGGTGTCTCACACAACCCGGCTCTTTGCTTGACCTGAATAATGCATGAATTTTCTTGCTTCTATGATGCCTCGGGGCTCTGATTTATGGCCATGAACATGCCCCTCCACTTGTCCTGGCTTTTGTTAATGACCTTTCATGAATTATCCATGAAATGAACGTTAGATGAGCTAATTAGGCATTAACTTTACATTAGAGATCAACCACACGATTGGACCCTTCACAGCTACTAACGCACCAGCACAAAGTAGTCAGGGAGAAGAGTAAAGCGTGGTGGGGGGGGGGGGGCGGGGTGGAGAGCAAGGAAAGTAGGAGAGATGTGAGCCTGCCCGGAGGAGTGGGAGTGATCAGGGTGCAGGCAAGATGGCATGGATGCTAGGGAACCGGTAGGCTAGCTGTGTGATCCCATGAAGTGAGAAAGGGTAAGTAAAGGTGATACCCAGCATGCACTAGGCTCTGGGGATGCCTCTCACCCCTGTACATATGGAGGTCAGAAGCTGATGCTGGGGTGTCTGTCTCTGTATCTCTCTGCCTTATATTTTCAGACAGGGTCTCTTTGCAAAACTGGCAGCAGGTGATTGGGCTACACTAGCTGGGCCAGTGAGCCCCTGGGATGCCCCAGTCTCCTCTCCTAATTACCAGGGTTACAGGCATGCACCACTGCTCCCATCTTTTGTGTGGGTGTCAGGGATCTGAATTCAGACTCTCACACTTGTATGGCAAGCATTATATCCACCGAGCTGCCGACCCGTATTCTTGTCATTTTTATTTTTATTGTTTTTTGGTCCGAGGCTCTCACTATGTAGACCAGGCTGAACTCAGACTTGTGCTATACCCCAAGCTAGCTGGAGACACTCCATCCTCCTGCCTCAGCCACCTGAGTGCTGAGATTACACACCTGTGCCACATTGCCGGGACTCTGCTCCCCATACAAGCCCTGCATTCTCTCCTTTTCTCTGGAAAGTTTGTCTTTCACTATTCAGAATTAAAGAACACCCAACTTAAACCCTCTTCCCTAGGACACCTTGGAAAGGTCAGCCATGTTTAATTCCTGGTAGAACTTAGTTAGTATCCTGACATGGACCAGGAATAATTGGTTAAGTCAAGTTAGATGAAATCCTTCTAATAAGTGGCTAGGAGACCTTAGATAATTAATATAGATAAATGAGCTACATACTGATAAGTTGTTACATTGATACACAGCAAACACACATATGTGTATATACATACACATATACAAACATTACATACAGCTTTCAGACCACCTTATTATCTATAATATAACTTATGGACTCCATCAGAGATGTAGTTCAGGACTGGCTTTAGTTTTCTCCATTTAACAGATAGAGAACCCGGGACGTGGCTCAGTTGTTAGAGTGATTGCCTAACATGTACAAAGCCCTGGGTTCTATCCACAGCACTTCATTAATAAGGTGTGGTATAATTCCAGCTCTCAGAAGGTAGAGGCAGGGTGGATCAGAAGTTCAAAGTCGCCTTTGATTACACAGCAAACCTGAGCGATAGGAGACCCTGTCTTGAGAGAATGAGGAAGTTGAGAGTCTCAAGGGAAGTATCTTTGTCTGGGAGGAGAAGCCAGGAACCAAAACTTGGTTTACATCCCAAGGTTGGCTCCGTTTTCATGGTGGCATTGGCCTTCTGTGTCTCATTCTCTTTTTTTTTTTTTTCAGATATAGTCCTGGTTATACAGTGAGGGATATGTTGGGGAGTCTTTGCCTCTGCTAATGGAAACTGTCCTGTCATGTAGGTGTCCGTGTGATGCATCACATGGCCCATACCCACCATTCACCCTAGCCATGACTGACTGAAAGAGAGGCAGGTACCTGATCAAGGGCAGGCAACCCAGATGAACCAATTCATGGAAAGACCTCCTAAAGGCAAGAAGTAAGTGGGTATACAGCCAACCTGTGAGTAAGGACAAGAGACTGTCATGAGACCAAGACAGACCAAGGCAGCTAGGGGTGGGGAACTGTGGGAGTCTGTAACTACCAGGGCTAGCGGAGTGTCAATCTGCTCGAGGCAAGAAGAAAGTCCAGTTCAACACTGGTTAGCTGGTGTTGGTTCAAACTTCTAGAGTCCGACACTGGACAGCTTATTTTGGGCATATTTAAGTACAGTACAATTTGGGGGAAAGCTTTCCAGTACAACACAATCCCCTGTGCACAAGGAGGCATAATTACATTGAAACTCTTCTCAAAGTACATGCCACTTCTTCAAAGAAGATGGGCTCTATAGAGAGGCTATATGTGCTATCTTAAGGGCCTGGGGGAGGATCTGGTATGGTCTCAGTCATGTAAGATAGTATATAGGTCATTTGGGCAATTAGTCACCTCTAGTTCTGATTGTGGGTGCTTGGGGGAGCCCCCAGACCCACAGATAATGCAAAGGTCACCTAGACTATTAGCCACCTCTGTTCCTGTTTATGGAAGGGTAAAAGGGGAACAAAGAAAAAGGTGAAGGAGTTGGTAAGGAGGGCAGGGAGGAAGAATTAGAAGAAGAGGGATGAAGGAAAACAGATGGAAAGAAGACTGGTGCAGTGGGTGGGACGCTGCCTTGGCTTCTCAGTTGCTAAGACTCCATCCCAGTTTCCTTACTTGGGTCGAGCTTCTGCTCCAGCTTCTTCATGGAACCCCCTGGAGAGCCTGTGACCTAAAACATGAGGTGTTATGGTTGGCTTTAATGGCCAACTTGACAGGACCCAGAAAGCCTGGGGAGAATAACAAGGAGGGACTGTGTCTATGAGGGAGCATTTTGATTGTTAACTGGTGTGGTAAGACCCAGCCCAGCATAGGCGGCACCATTCCCTAGTCAGGGGGCTCCCGAATTGTATAAGAGTTGTGAGCTTGAGTGGACCACAAGCAAACAAACCAGCATGCATACATTCACTGTCTCTGCTCTTGACTGTGGTTGTGTTAGAACTATTGGTTTGAAAATTGGGCCTTGACTTTCCCAAATGATGAGCAACAACCTGCAATTGTAAGCTTATATAAGCTCTTCTTTCTGCTGAGATGCTTTGTGTTAGAGAATTGTATCACAGCAACAAAAAAGGAAGCCAGGACACAGGGCTTCCTGTACTTCACAGCTGTATTATTGGGAGTGAAGAAGACCTTTACTGACAACTGTCTTCTGAAGCTTATCATGTGTTCACCGTAGAGCCAGTTCAGGTTATAGACACCATCATGGAGGATAAATTAACTACCAAAGTAGAGTCATAAGGATCTGCCTGGTAGATAGCTAGCTCTCTAGGTATGGGGTGCTCACCACCCCAACTCAAGTGGATGCTGTTCCATGCAGTGTTAGATGCCCTTGTAAGGTAAGAGTGTACAAACGACCCCACTTGTCACAGCTACATAGATGGTGTGTACTGGGAATTTCATCCCTGTTTCTGGGACTCGGAATGTCCCCAGAATCAGACACTATCTCCACGCAGTGTGGCATCAGGTTGGCCACAGTGAGTTTGATTCAGGTGACATGTGGCAGTGTATGAATTTGTGAGTCTGAAATCAGGAGAGCCCCCTTCATTCTTATTCTCATACAGGAGCCTTGGCTATTGTGATGGTGAATCTCACTATTAGTTAGATTTCTGTTGCCCTGACAAAATAGCTGACAAAAATCAACGTAAGAGAAAAAAGAGGGTTATTTCAGCTTCAGACTTCAGAGAGATGGAGTTCATTGTTGCAAGGAAGGTGTGGGAGGTGGCTGATCACACTTTCATCTGCACACAGGAAACAGAAAGCAAGCAATAGTGAGAGTGGGAGCCCAGCGGGAGCAGGAGGGAGGGAGGGAGGAGGAGAGAGAGAAGGAAATGGGGAGAGGTTATAAACTCCCCCCTCCCTGTGCCATGCTTCCTCCAGCAAGGCGTCACTCCTAAAGGTCCCATAGGCCCCCCCAAACAGCACCAATAATGGGGGGCCAAGTGTTCAGACACCCACACTTATGGGGTACATTTCTCATGGAATCTGCCACAATACTCCCTGTCAACTTGGCTGGATTTAGAAACACTTAGGAGACTCAGGCATACTTCTGGGTGTTCTTGTGAGGAAAAGAAGCCCCTGAATGTGAGTGACCCCCTTCTCAGGACCTGGGGGCCTGGATGGAACAAAGGGGGGCAGAGGAAAAGTGAGTCAAATGCGATATTCCCATCTCCACTACTTTACAGACTGTTTTGTGATCTGCTGTGCTCAATCGTACCATGGTGGGCTGAAAGGGAGAAATTTGCTCCTATCAGCTGTGACCCTCAGGTAATTTGGTGGGAGAAAAAAAAAAACCGTGTCTAAATTCCCTCTGCAGACTGTGTTGAGCTGAAGGCATGTTGTCTCAAGAGCTGAGGCTGGGACACACAAGTCGTGCATGGTGGCTTGCTTTGAGTTTTATTAAAATTGAAAATAAATCCACAGTCAAGACAAGCGGTGGGTAAACTTCACTTTGCAAAAAATTTGCTGTGGTTTTTAGACTTTTCAAGACTGCTTCTGGGGAAGGCATATTTGAAACCACCAAATTACTCTCATTGGCCTTTCCTTTTTTTTAAGTTTTTTTTTTTTTTAATTCTAAATGAGTGAGGGTTTCAGGGGCACAAATTGCATGGGTTAGCTAGGGTGCTTGAGGTGAAGCCAATTGTGGCCACCTCAGGTGTGTGGAGGTGGATAGTTACTACTCGTATTCCAGTGCTTCTAGAAGTGGGTTTTCATGTAGTAATCGGCTAAGGGCCCAATGGCAGGGAAGGAAAGAAGTAGCCCTTAATAGCCATGTACCCCACCTCTGCCTGCCCTCTGGACTGGCCTAACTGTTCCCCAATTCAGCTCTATTTCCAAATTGCTTGAGTTTGATTTTTTTTTTCATCCTTATTTTCTTCTTCTTCCTCCTCCTCCTCGTCCTCTTCTTCTTGTATGTGTGTGTGTTTATGAGAGAGAGTAAGCATGTATGTGTGTCTGTTAGAGAGTGTGTGTGTGTGTGTGTGTGTGTGTGTGTGTGTGTGTGTGTCTGTGTATGTATATAGAGACCAAAGGTCAACCTGAGGTACCCACTTTGGTTTTTTGTTTTGTTTTGTTTTTCACATAGTCTCCCACTAAACAACGCTTACTGACAAAATGAGGCTGGCTAACCAGTGAGCCCCAGGGACCATCCTGTCTTTGTCTTCTCTGTGCTGGGCTTATAAGCACATGCCCACCTGATTCTTTTTAATGGGTTCTGGAGACTCAAAGTCATGTCTTCATGCTTGTGCAGCAAGCATTTTACTACTGAGCTCTCTGCCCAGCCACACTTTTATTTCTCTTGGCTTTTCAGAAAATGATGCTAATAGACACACAGCATGAATATGAGAACCCACAGTTGAACTTATATGAAGTATGCAAGCCAGTGGACAGGAGCCTGTCCACTTATGGGGACCCACCATGCCCACCTCCAGACCCTCACATCATCTCTCCTCACTGAAGCTCTTGCTCTCTATCAAGTAATAACCCCCTGAACTACCCTCCCCCAAGCCCTTGGCGAGCCACTGCTCTGCTTTCTGCCTCTAGGAAGCTGACCATTCCAGGTGTCCCACCTAGAATCACACACCACTGACCTTCATGTGATTCTTTCTCTCAGCACATTGTCACTGAGCTTTATCTGTGTATAAAGATTCCCTTCCCCTTTAAAGGCTGGATGATATCCCCTTGCGCTCTGGTGACTCACAGAGGGACGGACACCTGAGTTGTTTTGTCATCTTGGCTGTTGCAAGCCAGCCGGGCTATAGTGAATGTGGGTGTGTGGCGCATGTGTGTTTCCCTATTCTCTACTGTCCCCTCCAGATAAAGAACTAAAGCTCACAACATTAGGTTCTGGAACTGACCCAGCTGCCTCTAGCTCTGCCCTTTTGACCAACATCAAGGTCATTTGACACCATCCCCTCAGCTATCTCTTTTGATGTTACAGATAACTATCTATTGGTTTGGTACCCATTTCTAGAGTAGATGGGACAAAGGAGACAGAATAAGGAAAAGACTTGTCCCTTAGGACAGTGTGGGAGAACGAGAGTTTGGTGGCACACAACTTAGTGTCCAGTATAAACCCTGGCACTCACCAGCTTCAATTACCCTATCCAGGAAATAGAAGCGATGGAAGAAATGCTTATTCTGCTCTGTTGAATATGGAAAGGAACACCCTGTGCGAAGGGCCAGGCACACAGAGATACCTGATTGCTTATTCTTTGTTCAAGACCACTCCTGGGCCATGAAGTCTTCCACTGTGGTTTCAGGTAAGGAAGTATTACTGTCCTCAGTGGAAATTTGCTTCAAGAAATGGTGGTTGCATGTGAGGTGATGCCAGATCTCCAGCTTCCTATAGGGAAGTCCCTCTTCATGGCTTCCTATCCTGGGAGACATCATCAGCTTCTCAGGACCTGCAGCTTGGTAGTAGGACACCCCATGGGCAATTTGCCATGGAATGCTGCCTTGGAGCCTGTAAGAAGAGTCAGTCTTTCTCTGATTTGCACTCCCTGTCTTTGGTGTAGTGTGGGTGTGGGGCTGTTTCCTGCCTGGCACAAGGAACCTGGCAGCTCCTTCTGGAAACAGAGGGAAGAAAATCTCAGCTCTCATGTCCAGGTAAAAGTGCAACCTTTTGTAGTCTCTCTCTCTCTCTCTCTCTCTCTCTCTCTCTCTCTCTCTCCCCCCCCC
>CAJQZJ010004765.1:2431776-2458767 GCA_907164525.1 Lophiomys imhausi
GTGTGTGTGTGTGTGTGTGTGTCTCTCTCTCTCTCTCTCTCTCCCTCCCTCCCTCCCTCCCTCACCTACCGTGTGTGTGTGTGTGTGTGTGTGTGTGTGTGTGTGTGTGTGCGCGCGCGCGCGTGCATGGGTGTACATGCATATGCACATATGTGGAGACTATAGGTTAATAATGCTGGGTGCCTTCGTTTATTTTTGAAGCAGGGTCTTTCATTGGATCTGAAGCTCAACTATTGGCTAGAATGGCTGGCTGGTCAGTGCGCCCCAGGGACCCTTCTGTCTCTGCCTCTCAGTGCTAGGATCACAGATGCAAGCCCCTGAGCCTGGCTGTGACATGGTGCTGGGGACTGAACTCAGGTCCTCATGCTTGTGTGGCAAGCGCTTTACCAACTGAGCAGTGCCCCAGACCCTCCTTTTCCAGATTTTTAAAGTCTATATTTTTTTTACATCCAAGATGGAGGGACTCTGACACTGTCTCTTTTTAAGCAGGAAGGAGGCACAGTCCTATCTCTGTGTGTGATCTCCCTCCCAGAAGCCTAAATGATGCAGACGCTTCATTTAGAAACATAGTGTCTGATGAAGGGGTAGCTCAGTGTCAAGAGGATCACAAATTCAAGGCTGCAACAGTAACACCCTGTCTCAAAATGAAATGGAAAAAGACTGTACGGTGTGTAGCTAGAGCCCTGGATTGACATGCATAAAGTACTTTGCTGTATGCTCAGCTTTGCTCCAATCCCCACTCCCCCAAAGGGAAAAAATAGGGGTACCAGGGAGAAGAAATAGAATGACATGGGGAAACTTGGCTATGCATTGGAATGTAGGTTCAAAAATAAAGTTTTGTTTTTCTGGGCAGGGAAGACATAGGGGACAAGAAAGGAAAGAGAGGCAGTCAAGGAAGAGCCAGATCCCAAAGACTCTCCCTACTCTATAGGCTACAGACTTTGGGTTCCATCTGGACTATGGTGCCACTGGGGAGTTTTTGTAGGAAGAAGAATCTGGGAAGACAGCATGGGGACAGTCCCCTCAGCTGTCACCACACACAGGGGCTGGGGTACAGGAGAGTGATGAAGACCAGAGACCCTCAAAAGACAAAACTGGGTTCCATCTTTAGGGTAACAGAAAGATGAGGTATGAGTCGCACTTCCACCAGCTCACTGCCCTGTGCCTTTATGAAGCACTAGCTGTATACTCAACTTTGGTGCAGGTTCCCCGCTGCAGTGCGAGGAGTCTGTACCAGATGGCTGGTGCAGAGACGAGCGAGCGGGTGCCCTAGTTGAGACAAGCTGGCCCAAGAGGAGGAAAAATAGATGTGAAGATGCAGGCGCGGGTTGGGGGAGGAAAGGTCAGTAGGGTCTGGGCTTGGCACGAAGATTTATAACATCCCCCCGCTCTCGCCCCCGCCTCCCCCTCGCCCACCCCTTTCTCTCTCTGGCGGCACGTTCTAGAGACACACATTATCTCTATTAATACCAGCCACAAGGTCGTTACTCAGCCACCAACTTTTCCTCCAGCATAAATATTTATACAGCACTGACCTGTGGCTGCCGTGTTTGGCTTTTATTTGATTCCTGCCGCCTCTTGCGCCTTGCTCGTCTGTAGCTAACGTGTTTAGCTCCACTGTCTGGAACCTTCGGAGCCAGCCAAGTCTCTGAGAATGGCTGGGTGGGGGATTAGGGGGAGAGATGGAGGAGAAGGAGGAAGAGGCATCATTTTCCAATACTCTAGGGGACTCACGATGTAAAATGAGTATTTAATACCAGCCTGGCAAAGCAATGGGGTAAGAGCTGGAAGTGGGGGCCTCTTTTCTTTCTCAAGAGCACCGTACTTCTTGTCCTCCAACTCCAGGTTAGAAGCTAAAGAATCTGAAGTTTAACACCCCACATTTCAAGGACGGCCTCCTCAGGCCCTGAGTAGGGACAGAGCACAATATAGAGCGAGATAGTTCTGTAGGTCTCTATTTGAGGTTGCCCCCAAAAGGAATGAGCCACAGGACACTGCCCCCTATACTACCTGGAGCTCTGTCTGATGGTTTCAAATATATGTATATGTATATATGTATATATATATATATACATACACATATATATATACATATATATATATTTCAAAAAATAAATAATAAATATATAGTGGTGTCAACAATTACAAAATCAATAACAGTAGCAAGTGTTACCTGGGCAGTGGTCAATACATTCCTGGTTACTTTTGTGTAATTTTCATTACATTGCAGACAGACAGACAGACTCAGGGATATCACTTTGCCCCTAGCTGGCAGGTGGAGGAAGTCTTGGATCCAGAATCAACCTGTAAGAGCAGGGCTCAACAGAATAACATACTGACTGCCTGTTAGATACCAGGAATTGAACATGTATTGATGGATTTTTTTAAAGGTCCCCATCAAACAGCCCAACAAAGGAGGAAGAACACATCGGCTTCATTTTTTTCCCCCAAAGGAGAATCCAGACACTCGGAGGGGCAAGCGACATTGGTAAATCAATATAGTAATAAATGCATCACCAGTCAGACTCAGAGACCTGATGTGTCTGGCTCATCCCCAGCACCAGGAACCTGGCCATGCTGCTGACAACACAGTGGAAGAAATGCCCCCTAAAAAGCAAGGTTACATCTCTTAGTGCAGCACAGAGTGATGGTTTTCTTTTCTGATCCTCTGGCAATTTCCTAATAAAAACTCCATCTGTTTCACAAAGGTGAAATGAGAATGCTATACAGTTTCTCCCTCTCTCTCTCTCTCCTCCCCCCTCCCTTTCTCTCCATGCAAATAGATTGGAGGTGCAGTGAGAACGGAAGACCCTGCTCCTGTGTGTTGGCATTCCACAACTGACATGTGGAACAGTGGAAGCCATTCTCCATTCTGGTTTCTACCGGGCAACCTCTGCAGCTCATCCCCTAGCCCTGCACTGCCTGCCAAGTGCCATGGACCTCCACAGCTGTCCTTTAAGGGTAGAGCCATATTGTTCTGAGCTTATGTTTATCCTCAAATACAGCCTAGGGTCTGACACAGTATTCATAGCACCGATGAATGAATGAATGAATGAATGAATGAATGAATGATACAGCTGAATGTTGACCAAAAAAACTGAAACTCTGAATGGTCCAAGGGGCCTTCATTGGAGTATGAAAAATACCCAGAGCTCTGCCATGGATTGTGGGATGTGTGGTCAGACCCAAACCACCTCCTATGATGAGTAGCTGTGACTTTCTTTAATTCCCACATGGTACAAGGAATGGCAGACAGTATGGAATGGTGAGGCAGGGAAGCCAGAACAATAGTTAACCATCCTGGTCTTAAGTTTCAACTTCACCCAGACCAGCTGTGTGTCCAGTATGCAAAGGGATTTAACCTCTCTGGATCTCAGTTTCCTCATGTGAGAAACAGGACTAGTCATAAGTACCTGTTTAGGTGAGATATTACATGGATTAATTGAATATGAACAACATGGTACTGGTATAGAAACAGACCAGTGGATCAATGAAATCTAATTGAAGACCCAGAAATGAACCCACATACCTATGGTCACTTAATTGTTGACAAAGAAGCCAAAACTGTACAATGGAAAAAAGGAAAGTATCTTCAACAAATGGTGCTGGTCTAACTGGATGTTGACATGTAAAAGAATAAAATTAGACCCATTCTTATCACCTAGCACAAAACTGAAGTCCAAGTGGATCAAAGACCTTAACATAAGGCCTGACACACTAAATCTAATAGACGAGAAAGTGAGGAAAAGCCTCGAACTCATCGGTACAGGTTACACCTTCCTGAACAGAATACCAACAGCTCAGGATCTAAGACCAATAATCAATAAATGAGACCTCATGGAACTGAAAAGCTTCTGTAAGGCAAAAGACACTGTCATTTGAACAAAATGGCAACCTACAGATTGGGAAAAGATCTTCACCAACCCACATCTGACAGAGGGCTAATATCCAAAATTTACAAAGAACTCACTCAAGAAATTAAATGCCAAGAAACCAAATAATCCAATAAAAAAATGGGGAACAGAGCTAAACAGAGAATTCACAAAGGAGGAATCCCTAATGGCTGAGACACTCTTAAGGAAATGCTCAGCATCCTTAATCATCAGAGAAATGCAACTCAAGATGACTCTGAGATTCCATCTCACACCTGTCAGATTGGCAAAGATCAAAAGCTCAAATGACAGCACATGCTGGCGAGGGCGTGGAGAAACGGGAACCCTCCTCCAATGCTAGTGGGAGTGCAAGCTTGTACAACCACTATGGAAATCAGTCTGGCAATATCCTAGAAAACTTGGAATAGCTCTACCTCAAGACCCAGCCATACCACTTCTGGGTATACATCCAAATGATTCCTCACCAAAATACAAGGATGTTTCCTTATCTATGTTCATAGCAGCTTTATTTGTAATAGCTAGAAACTGGAAACAACCCAGATGTCTCTCAACCGAGGAATGGATAAAAACAAAAAACAAAACAAAACAAAACAAAACTGTGGTACACCTACACAATGGAATACTACTCAGCCATCAGAAACAACGAAATCATGCAATTTGCAGCCAAATGGATGGAACTAGAGAAGCTCATCCTGAGTGAGCTAACCCAGACTCAGAAGGATGCACATGACATCTATTCACTTATAGTCGGGTTTTAGCCATATAGTCTAGGATAACTATACTACAACCAATGCACCAAAGGGAATAGGAACATAGACTTTGTTTCCTGTCAGTGAGACACTTTTCCCTACAAGGGTGCTGCCTTGTAGGCCCCCAGTGTATGAGGAGGCTCTTGGCCCTCATATGACTGCTGAACTGGGGCGGAGGACTGTTATGTAGGGACACTCCTCTCCAGAGGAGTGGGGTGGAATGGTTAGGGGGTAGAGATGGGGAGGGGGGGACTGGGAGGGGTGGAAAGAGGACACTGGGATGGAGATGGAACCTGAAGTAATAAATAAACATTAAAAAAAAGAAAAAATCTTTTATAAGACTAAAACCCACTTTATTTCGTTGAGTTTTGTTTATGTCTTCATATTTGCCTATGAACCACCTTAAACTTAAATCTTGGGGTATTTCTGGATTCCTGCATTTTCTGGCTACTGTAACAAAATTCTGGACCGAAGTAACTTGTGATAGAAAAGGTTAGTTTGGGCTCATGGGTTCACGGAGACTTGAGTCCCTCACGGGGGAAGGTCTCCTAGTTTTCAGCACCAACTTGACACAATCCAGAGTTATCTGAGGAAGCCTCAGTTGCCCCATTCAGACTGACCTGTGAGCATGTCTGTGGGGCATTTTCTTGATTGATGGTTGATGCAGGAGGGGCCAGCCTATGGCAAGTGGGGTGCCATCCCTGGGCAGGTGGGCCTGGCTCTCTAAAGAAGCAGACTGAGCAAGCCAGCAGAACCAGCTAGCAACTGTTTTTCCTTCATGGTTCCTATCTCTGCTCCTGCTTGAGTCTTTTCCCTGATTTCCCTCAAGGATAGATTGTTACCTGAAACTGTAAATGAAGTAAACCCTTTCCTCCACAAGTTGCTTCTCATGTTTATTGAGGCAGCAGAAGAGACCACTAGGACAGGAGGGGCATGGTGGGCTGGCTCAGCTCATGCTGGTGGAAGTTGATGGAAGGCCAGGAAGCAGAGAGCTGGGCAGCAGCTGGATCCAGGCAAGCTCTGGCAACACATTGATGCCACATAATTCCCACATCTGAAAGGTTTTACCACCTTCCAAAGCAGTGCACCAGCTGGAGACAGGGTTTTCAGATACACAAACCTGTTGGGGGACAGACACTCCAAGTCAGAGGGGGACACTTCCAAATCAAACCAAAGGGTCTTGGACTGTTTCTTTATATCAGAGCTCTGGGAGGGACCAGCAGCTTGATTGACATAAAGGTTTTGGATAAATGTGCTACCCTGGCACTGGAAGATTCTAATGATTCCTCTTCCCTGTACCAATTCATGTTCCTGCTAGTAAGGTGGGTGTTCTGCCCTGCCCTCCATGCCAGCCATGAGCATTGGGTTGAATCTACCTGTGAGGAGACAGGTTTCCCTGTGTGGTTCTCTGCTCACTGTGGAAGGTGGTCTTTCTCCCTGTTCATTTCAGCTTTCATAGTCTTTCTTTTGAGAATTGAAAATAAATATTTTTGGAGTGTCTACCCTTCTAACTGGTTCATAAGAGTTTATTTTAATTCATTATAATCATACACATGATACAGTTAAAATCTGTTTATAATTTATACAATTACAGTATATGATAGCCACAATGAGCTCATAATTATGAATTAATGATTGTGCATTAAACTGTTGCTCTCATAACTTGCAAATAGATTCAGTTTTCTTTTTTCCATAAGGAATATTATTCTTTATTTTATATTTATCTATAATATATAAGTGTATCTGTATATATAAGTATACATAGTTTTTAAAAAAGTTATGACCTATGGCCTGCCAAAGGTCCCCACAGAGGCAATAGACTATTATTTAATAAAATAACCAGCATTATGCATGACAAAGAAAAACTTTTTCACAGGAGGAGCATCCAAGAGACTTGAAAAAACATTAAGTTGCTGCTGTCACCTATAATTGTATATTCCAGAGGTTAGCGGCAAGCCCCCATTGCTGAAGCCAACATGCACTTCAGAAATAGGATGCAGAGATTCAATTTTCTTAACTAGTGTTTTTGTTGTTGTTACTATATTTTGTTTTTAAAGTGCTTTATGATGGTGAAGTGTGTGTGTGTGTGTCTCCAAGGAGATCATGTAAATACAGAGAAGGAGTGGAAGGGGTGTGGCTACAAGCCAAGGTGTATCATGAACCTAGAATTGGAAGAGGCAAGAAGGTGGGTTCCTTGGACTCTTCAGAGAAGGAGTGTGCCTGTGCTGACACCTTAATTTGGAGAGCTGGCCCTAGACTATGACAAAAATCCCCTTCATTGGAAGCAGACTAGTCCAAGATGTCGTCACTGAAGTCTGGGCAACAAATGCAGTGGATGTTCCAAGAGCATCTCAGGGGAAGGTACACTGGGTTAAGGACGGGAGACCTGGGGTCCAGGTGATCTTGGGGTCTGGGTGATCTTGGTCACCTCGCTTGTCCTGTCTCTTTCTATGAAACAGAGGCGGGGCGAGCTTCTGGGTGTTGCTCTTTTCCCAGGTGAGTCATTTATACAGAGGGTGAAGTGGGAGTGGCATAGCAGGGAGAAATGGTACCAGGGTGGACTGGGGCCCTCGCCCTTCTGAACGGACATGGCCATCATTCAACTCCTGTAAATTGTTGCCAGACAGATTACAGCCTGAAGTTCTTGTTTTTCAAGGGAAGAGAGAAATTGAGATTTTTTTATGTAAAATCTGATTTCTGAATGCCTGCAATTGATTCCAAGCATGCCGTGGGCCGACCACAGCAATCCTGAGAGCCAAAGGCAAACCTGCATGACCCTCATCTCCAAGGCCCCTCTCCAGCCCCCAGAGAGTTCTAATTTAGAGAGATCCCCAAGCCTCAGAGCCCTGTTTTTGTCAGTCCTGTGATGACAGCCCAGGGAGGGGTACCCAGGCACTGGGGATAGGAACCCAGTGACAGAAGAGCCGTTCATGTAGCAGAAGTGGATAGAGTCTCTCTCCCTTCCTTCTGAACTTTTGGGTTTCAGGTAGCAGACTGGTTCTTATGTACAAATCTTGAGCCCACTAGTCAGCCAGGGTTCCATGGTGCCCCATAAATCCTAAGCTGTTTTTATTATTAATAATCAAATCCAGCTGATGGTAGAAGCGCCAACCAAAAACAGTTACAGGAGAAGGCAGGGCTTGAAGGTCTCCATGAGCAGAGCACTGGAGAATTCAAAATTTTCCATCAGAATAAGACTTCTACTCATGGTCACCCAATAGGAGTTTACAGAGCACCTACTTTGTGTTCTGTTTCTTGTGGGTGCTGGGGATGTCCAGTGGTTTCTGATGAAGGGCCTTCTTGCTACCATAGGGTTGAGTCTATGGCAGGAGGGAAGTGGGGCACTCATGAGAATAATTCATCAAGGTAAAAAAAAAAAGGTGTCTGATAGAGCAGGGGTTATGGAAGAGCCACAGGAGGAACACAGATGATATTCCCAGTGGGACTGACACCCGTGCTCCCAGCAAAGGATGTCATACACAAAGTCAGATGTGCAGAGAGTTGAGGAAAGGGCTCAGCTGGAGAGCCATGGAGCAGTCATGGGTTGAGGGGAGGCTGCAGGACAGAGTCAGAACTGTGAGTGGCTTTTCCAAGGCCAGTACCCTGTCTGGAAAATGGGGACCTGATGGATCCTTTGCATTCTGAGACCTCTGGGGACCAAACTGCACAGTGACTGTTTACCCTTTGTCTGTCCAAGCATTGGCCTGAATGGTGGTCCTGCGAGCTGCTGGGGAGGGAGCCAGAGCCACACAATGGCTAGTGGCGTCTCCACCCACATGGGTGGCAAGGACACAGGTACCCTTAAACATCCCTTGAGAGTCTGAGATTTGGAATAGCCAGGAGGCTTTCTTTCAGGACGCTCTTGAGATGGTACAGTCGATCATGCGCAGTTGTTACACGCAGGATGGATGTTTCCAATGTGACTTTGGCTGTGAGCACTGACCCAGGTGCTGGTGGTGCGTGAGAAATGTGAACAGGATGAGGAACTCAGAGGGGAAAGGAAGTGAGCAAGACAGCACTAAGGATGAAGGGAGAGGAAAGTGAAAAGGGAAGAGAGAGAGAGAGAGAGAGAGAGAGAGAGAGAGAGAGAGAGAGCACGTCTCAATCTTAGTTTGCCTTCTATTGCTGTGATAAAGGTCATGACCAAAAACATCTTGAGGAAGAAAGATTTTGTTTGGCTTAAGCTTCCATCTCACAGTCTGTCGCAAAGTCAGGGCAAGAACTGATACAGAGATCATAAAGGACGCTGCTCACTGGCTTGCTCCTCATGGCTTGCTCAGCCTGCTTTCTTATAGAACCCAGGACCACCTGCATGGGAGTGGCACCGCCCATAGTGGGCAGAGCCCTCCTGCATCAGTCAGTGATCAAGAAAATGCCCCTCAGCCTTGCCTACAGTCAATCTGATGTAGGCATTGTTTCAGCTGAGGTTTCCTCTTCCCAAATGATTTTGGCATGTGTCAAGTTGACTTAAAAAAGAAAACAAACAAAAAACAAAACCAAAACAAAAACCTAACCAAAGCAGAAGAGTGAGACAGGAAATGGGAGTGAGGGAGAGGTAGATGGAGAGGAAAAGGAAGGGAGTGAGAGATAGAAAGAGAAGGAAGGAAAGGAGACAACGTGGTGGGAGAAAACAGAGGAAGGAGAGAGGAGAAGGCAGAGGAGAGAGAAAGCCTGACCTCGGGAGTCACTCCAGGGTGCATAATCACTGATGACCTACCTTAAAAGGCGACGTTGTATGGTTGCCATGACACCTATCAGGTGAGAATACAGATGAACATTCCAGGCAGAGGAACAGTCCAGGCCATGGCTCTAAGATACCCTTGGCAAACTTCAAGTGGGGCTGTGGCGGGGAATTGCTGCTCAGTGAACCAAAAAGAAAGGCTGGGCTTGAGAAGTGAGTGGTGGGGGCATGGCCAGCAGATGGGGGAGGACTGTCCACCCACAGTGCAGATCCTCCTGAAGGCGCATGGTCCAGTCTAATCTCAGCTCTGAAAAGGTAACCTTGACTTCGGGGTGGCCACTGGATGGAGACATGTCAAGAAAGGAAAATGAAGGTGCAGGTAGGAGAGAAAGGACATTTAGTAGTAGTGGAAGTGGGGCATGTGGTTATTTTGGGGGACGTTCTTTGGCAATAAACCTGATATTTGCTGAAAGGTGGAGCACAGTGAACCAGGCATGGTGGCTCATCCTTAATTCTAGCAGCTGGGAGGCAGAAGCAGGTAGATTTCTGTGAATTCAAGGGCAGTCTGATCTACATACCAAATTCCAGACCAAACAGGGCTATGTAGTAAGGTCCTGTGGACCACCACCAACAACCATAGCAACACCATCACCACCACCACCACCAAAAGACCACAGGGGACCAGCAGAGCCAGAGAAACCATTCTTGTTGATTTCCCAAACGTTCCCCAAGTCTTTGCTCATTTGACCTGATGACATCTCATGCTTAGCCCTCATCAGCACCCTTGGAGGTGAGTGTTACTGTCTCAATTTTATGGCTGGAAAGGGACATTCCCAAGTGACGGGAGTGGAGCTCAAGACAGCTTCCACTAGAGGCCAAGAAGCCAGTTCTCTCCTGGGATGCCCTACTCCCCTCGTTCACATCAACGCCTTTTCCAAGGTTGACTGTGAAATCCAGAGCCAAGCCCATTTCCCTGTGCTCTGGGTGAGAGATATAGTTGGTGAAGCTCGGTTGGGTAAGTCCTGAAATGTCAGATGGCATCACGTCTCCGAAGGCGGAGATCACCAGGGCAGATCATACCTCTGGAACCCGTTCTGGGAAGTGGGTCTCACCAACCCTTTGAATGCCACTGTGGGTTTCAGCGCTCCCCCCACCCCACCCCGCTCCTCCAATGGCTTCTAGCTTTCCACTTGTGACAGTTTCGGTGATACCCTATGACAGGGGGAATATGCAGCCACAGGGATGCAGCGCGGTGCCCGGGAAACGTCACCTCCAATTGATGTCACTGAGGAGAGAGAAGCAATTAAGGCGCTAGCTCATTCTTAGAGCTCTGGCTCCAGGCAGACTGTGGGGGGGGGGGATGAGAGGAAGATGGAGGAGGGAAGCCTGGGAAGGAATGGGAACAGGGATGGAAGGGGCTGGAAGCAGGGCAAGGAGGGGAAGGAGTGTGTTTCCCAGCATGGAGCAGGTACACAGAAAACGTGTTGAATGAGGCAACAGGCACTTTCGAAGATGCTAGGATGTGTCACCCTGACCACTCAGTCTCTCCCTTCAAATCCACAGGACTGCCAGCTCTGGGGTGTGAGAAATGTTTAACAGCTCCTGGTAGAGTTCCTCCACAGGAGCATCATACACAATGGCTTGTTGACTTGGATATCCAAAGACTCAACCTCTTGAACTTCACTCAGAGTGGCTATAATAGGCTAGCCCAGCTCATGAGTCTCTTGTTAGAGCAACACATTATTTATGTTGTAGTTCGAATATGCAATATACCCCTATAGGTTCCTATGTTGAAAGTTGGTCCCGGCTAAGTGGTTCAAGAAGATTTAGGAAGCAGCAATTATTTGGAGGGAGTAAACCATTGGGAGCCTGGCTTTGAAAGCTACACATGGTTTCCGGTCCCCTCTTCTCTCTCTGTTTCCTGTCAAGAATGAAGGTGACACTCCTTTCTCCCTACATTCTAATTCTTTCTCTGATATTTGTTTCATTGCTGTCCAAATGACCACCTCACACAAGTCTTGGCATCACTCAAGCTGCCCTGTTTGCGGCTCCTTGTGAGGCAAGTGGACACAGATAGGCTGGTCTTTGCATAAGAAGGGACACTGCTGGACCAAAATGTAGTATATGGATTAGGGCAAAGGTCAGCAACTGTAACAAAGGTCAAAATGCCACTGACATGGGGAATGTCTTCTGTAACAAGCCAATCGTGAATGGACTGTTTCCCCTTCCACTCCACAGTGATGAGACACCCTCACCGTATTCTGTCCCTTCTCTGCTAGTGAACTTGGTCGCCATCTTGGCTGCTCTAGGTACTCCATGATGCCTGAATTCTAAGCAACGAGGGTAGGGAGACACCAGATTCCTTCTCTCCCCTTTAGGCATTTATCCAATTCCTTCTTTTGACTTCCCATTGGCCAGAACTTACCCACTTGGCCATCACTTACTTCTGTGGACAGCTCTGTTCTCAAATACAATAGATCAGGTCTAGAGATGGAGAGGCAATGACTAGGGAAGGCGACTAGCTGTCTCTGGACAGGTGAGCATTTTGTTAACGGGAATCCAACCACATACTGGTGTGGAACTTGTAGAATAACCTGTGGCAAGGGTGGCTTGCCATGAGCTAAATTTAGATGGTACACATGAGAATATGTGGTGATTGGGGAAGAGAAAAGAATAGAGCAGGTGAGGTGTGAAGGAGGAAGAAGTAGAGGGTGAGGTCATTCTTGAGGCATGGATTCTTCAGTTCTTAGTTCTAACCATATGTCTTGTGCCTAGCCGGTGAGATCCTGGAGCAGAAGTAACAAAATCCTGGAATTCCAGCTTAGGCAATCGTGGCAGTTGTGAAGTGGGGTCAGGGGAATCTAGTGAGAGACTCCAGAAATGGGGTGTTTGGCAGGTCAATAATGTTTTCAATGACTCAGGGACTCAGGGTCATTCTCCATCCCATCATTTTCATTTGTGACTTCAACCTCAGGATGATTGGTTCCACTCATGGTGACAACGTGGCAACCAGCAGCCACGAGTTCCTTTGTTGAATCTGGCAGTGGGGGTTGAGAGAGAGGAAATTATTGATATCTGCATCCTGCCATCAGATGGAATAAATTTAAAAAATATTTTCTTCCTGGATTCATTCACGGGACATAGTGCCTGGGCAAATCAACCTGCACACCTGTAGATGGACTGGGCGGGGGGGGGGGGGGGGGGGATATGGATGAAATTAGGTTCTTTGGCGTTTCTATTGAGAAGCCTACAGTCTCTACTGACCTACAATAATCTTATTTTTCTTAAGGTGGCCAAAGAGTGCTTCATCCTAGAAACACTGGAGACTTAATCCATGACCACCCAAAGACTCAAAGGTGAAGTGCTTCTCAAGTACTAGGGAATAGAAGGAAAAATAATGAAAGGGAAGATTTGGCTGTACATCCCAGCAAGGTGCCAAGATGCCGAGGGATAATTCATGTGATGGAGAGGTAAGAAGGCTTAGAGTCACTACACATGTCTTTGGAAGAAACCCAGAATACTCCAGCAGCCCCTCAGACAACTGGTTGGTGAGACATCCAAAGAGGAGTGAAGAATCCTATTCAGAGTGCAAGCAAGACTGACCACAACATGGCAACTATTTGTCAGATTGGAAATGAAGGTCTGAACCATGGCTGAGTGTCATCCAAGGGTCACCTGACTGGTGGTAGCACATCTTAGGGAATACCTATGGCCCTGACTCCTTGATATCACTGAGGTACTTGGCCTTCACTAACCATTGATGGTTATTAGTGGTTGCCAACATGACAGGGTCTAGGATCACCATGGAGACAAACCCCTGGGCATGCCTGTGAGGGAGATTTTGGCTAGGTTAATTGATGTGGATGTACCCAACTCAACTGTAGGTGACTTCATCCCATTCGGTCCTGGACTGAACAAAAAGGAGAGAGTGAGCCAAGCATCGGCATTCATCTTACTTCCTTTCAGATTGAGGATGCCATGTGTCTAGCTATCTCACACTCCTGCTGTCATGCCTTCCCCACTGTGATAGACTGTCTCCTTAAACCTTTCTTTCCTTGAGTTGCTTTCCTTGGGCATTTTGCCTTAGCAGCAACATGAGTAACAAGGATAAGGAGGGAGTGTGAACACTCAGTCAGTAAAATACTTACCTTCTAAGCACCAGGACCTGAGATGGATCCCCAGAAATCACATAATAAAGCTGCACAGGTTAGCACAGCTTGTAGTTCTAGTGCTGGAGAGGGTGAGAAAGTTGGTTTCTTGGGGCTTGCTGGGCAGCCAGGCTATTGAGAGACCCTGTCTCAAAAGAAAAAGGTGGACAGCCCCTCAAGAACACCATCCAACATCATCATCTGGCCCCCACATGCACATACATCCTTAGACATACATGCACACACATGCACACATGTGCATATGCATGCATGAAGGAAAACCAACTAGTATAGTTGTATTCTGGAATTTTATTCCTTAGTTCTTTCCTGAACTGTTGCAAGGTGCTCTGTCCTATGAATCTGTAAGAGAAGGGCTGAGTGTGTCCCTTGTCTTGGTTCCCCAAGGAGCAGTGTGGTAGGATAGTTAGAAACAGTCTCTAAAATGGGAGAGAACCCAGCTTTCAACATGGTTCCTCACTGAACCAGCCAGGTGACTGTAAAAGCTGTCTCTCTCTCTCTCTCTCTCTCTCTCTCTCTCTCTCTTCTCCAGGGCCTCAGTTTCCCTATGTGCAATGAAGAAGATGGTATGTACTGAGATAGATGGTCCATGGGTCAGAAATCACAGACACAAATCCAGGACGGTGCTGAGTTTAGAGAAAATCTTTACAAATGACTCTCGCTCTGTTTACTCCCATCTCCAGTATCACAGGACTCCTTTTATTCCCAGCAGTCCTTCCATCTGGCCCCTGTATTCATTCATGACTGCCAGGCATAGCTGTGCTGGGGAAGAGCATTGAATTGACCTCATTTCCTTTTCCTCCTCTTCATCCTCTTCTTCTTCCTCCTCATTCTCCTCTTCTGGCTCCTCCTCCCCCTTTTCTTCCTCTCCCCCCTCCTCTCCCCTGCCCCATCTTCTCCTTACACTAGTGAGGATTAAGCCTAGGGCTTAGTGCATACTGGGCAAATACTCATCTACCATTGACTGTTTTTTTCCAGCCTTCTTTTTACTTCACTTTCTGAGACCAAGTTTTAGCATGTCACCTCAAACTGGAAAAAACATATGATACTCTTGCCTCAGACTCCCAAGTAACTGGTATTGGAGACCCATACCATCAAGCCTAGCTTCTCTTTTATTTTCTTTGATTCAGGATTTTCCTTATGTAGCCCAGGCTAGCCTCAGACTCATGACCTTCTTGTCTCAGCCTCCCCAAATGCTGGGATGACATGTGCTCACTGGCCACCAAGCCCATCAGATCTTGAACTTAATTTGTCTCTTCACCCTGGGTCTCTCGAGGCCTTGGCAATTTTCCACCATCTGTCTCCAAGGGCTCATGTGTGGGCAGGGTGAAGCAGCTCATGGAACTCCAGGACTGGTCTACCATGGGTGCCTATGAATACATTTCTTTTTGATCAAGCCAGAGCTGGCAAAGAGTAAAGGAAACGAAGCGGCAGGAGTGAGGAGGTCATTTGAAATCACCATCCTTTTCAGATTTTATACCCCATCTGGTCTCTCCTGCTGAGAAGCTGGCTGGGCACACAGACCTGAAAACCTATGCCAGACGATCAACTAAGCCCCAGAAGTCGGCTCCTGATGCTATTTGGCATTCTCAGGCCTCTCTGGGCCAAGGGTTTAGTGCCAAGTATAATTGTGATTTACACCCCGTACCCCTTTGGGTGCAAAATGGTTTTGATTAGATGCATACCATGTTTATTAAGCCTTGCACAAGGCAGGCTGAGGGCTTGGCTTCTCTGCCTTAAGAGGGAGGGAGATTTACACGGCTCCCTGCAGGATTCATTTAATCTCTTGGGGATTTACTGACCTTCAATTAGAACTGTTAAGTACTGTTTACACGGTCCCTAATTCATACAAGACCCACGTAAGGCTGCCTTTTGCTTTCATTAAGGACCTGAATCAGGAAAATAAAATGTAAAAGGTCTCTGCTAAGCAAGATGTGATTGGGGTTTAAAAAAAAGAGAGAGAGAGAGTAAATGAAAAAGAACAACAAAAATCAGAAGCTGTTAGCAACTGAAAGCCTTGCTTGCTTGTTATTTAGTGCACAAAAAAGTTAATGCAATTTTATAATGGATTTAAAAGCTAGCAGACAAAAAAGTCACCAGGTATGAGAAAGAGGAGGATTAGAGATTTAAAACTCTTCCTAACATTTCTGAGAAATAAAAATCTCTGTGAATCTTTTCTATTGTGAAAAATCAGATATTCTCTTTGTCTGTTAGAAGGTAGAGTGTCTTGTTTTCTCCAGGAGAAAACTGGCCAGATTAAAAAAAAAAAAAAAAAAAAAGCCAGATGTCCTATCTTCAAACCATGGTTCCCAGGGGCTGTGCATGAAAAGACCAGGGATATGTCAAACCACAAAACATCATCCTTTGGTATTATTGGGAGTGGGGAAAGTTGTGTGTGTGTGTGTGTGTGTGTGTGTGTGTGTGTGGCCAGGGGGGCAAGACTGGGTGCTTCCTCAGTTTACCTGTTATGGTTTGAATGAGAAATGTTCCCCCATAGGTTCACATATTTGAACACTTGGTACCTGTTTAGTGACACAGTTTGGGGAGATTGTAGGACTTTTAGGAACTAGAGCCTTGCTGGAGGAAGTATGTTGTAAGGAGGATTTATAGCTCTCTGTTTCTTGACATGCAGAAGACTTGTGATTGGTCAGGTTCCTGCTTAGGTGCCTGCTTCCATGCCAACCTGACCATTCTGGACTCTAACCTTCGAGAATCATTAGATATAGGCAACTCTTTCTTCTCTAAGTTGCTTTTTGACATGGCATTTTAATCACATCAGCAGATCAGCAGTGAACACACCACCTTATCTTATAAGACAGAGTCTCTCACTGACCCTGAAGTTCACTGACAGAGTTAGATGAGCTGGGTAGCTAGTTTCCTGTCTCCACCTCCCCAGCACTGGGATTTACAGGTTTTGTACCACTGTGCTGGCTTTAGAAAATACACTTTATAAAAATGGTTAGGAAACACACAACAACACAGGGCCAGAAATCACAAATGCTCACAGTGGACAAGAAGTCTAAGAATGAGGAGATCTGGGCTGGGCAGGGAGTCGTCATGAGCTGATGAGCTTGTGGTGCAACTGAGAGACACCCCTGCCAAGCTGTAGGCACTGTAGAGTCGGCTGGCCAAGTTATTAGAAACAGTCCTATTCACTCTTGGAGAAGAGCCCTATGCAAATGACTTGGAGTCACAGACCTCTGCTGGGAGAAGTCGTTTTCAATTCTCTGACACATCGTACGCATTGCTTTCAATTTCGGTCTTGGAAACAGAACACTTAAGCTATGACAGCCTCGGGGTGGGTACAACAAATTCAACCATGGGAGAGTGAGATAAGAGTTACAGCCAGCAACGAAACTCACCAGATGTGCTGAGTGCCTTGTTTCTATCATGGCACCCAATGTCCCCAACTGTACCATGCGGTTGTTGTGATGACCCTAGTATGATGTGACAGTCTAGGGAAGGTGAAGTCACCAGGGCAGATTACGCAGATATGGAGTGGCACATGCCAAGTGTCACATGCAGTCCAGTAACCCAGAGCCCATATTCTTAGCTATAGGGAAGCATCAGACAGGGACAGTATGGAATGGAAAAGTCTCTTTATTATATACAGCATTATTTCTATTTGCAGTGGACGCTGGGGGATCTCTATGGCTTCATAGGCCTCTACCCATTGGTGACCCTTATCCTGGGATGAATTACCCTCTGAAAGATGCAGAGTTTGGGTACCAGGAGTAAAGATGTGGCCAGCATTTTCTATATCCTAAGATCCACTGGCAAGAGTGCCACGGTTGGGTCAGCATCTCCAATGTCTTAGCTGGCCGAAGAATTTCAGCACTAGGGGGACAGAGAGCTGGATTGCTAATGATTGGCATGACATGAACCTCTTGTGTTTTCTCTTTCCACTTTTCATGTGTATGGTGTGTGTTTGCATGTGTGTGTGTGTGTGTGTGTGTGTGTGTGTGTGATGTCAGAAAGTTGATGTTAGAAACCATCTTTATTTACTCTTTCATTGAGGGAGGGTCTCTCAGTTAAACCCAGAGCTCACTGATATGACTAGTGTTGCTAATCACCTTGCTCTGGGGATCCCTTATCTCTCCCTTCTAAGGCCAGAAAAACACTGGGCTTCCATACCTGCTGTGCATTTATGTGGGTTTTGAGGATCTAAGCTCTAGGCTTCATGCTTGGGTGGTAAATGCTTTAACCGCCTAGCTATCTCCCTACCCCCTTTGATTTCTTTTTGATTGTGGTCAAAAACTGACACAGCACCTTGGAATTTTCTCTCCACAACTTGAAAGTGCACTGTGTCCATTGATAACTTATGTGCACTTATGTAGTGGACCCCTAGATCCCTCCTGTGCAACAGCAGGCAGACCCTTTAAACGCCATCCCCTGTTCCCCAACCCCAGCTTCTGGCATTTGACTATTTAAATGAAGATATTTATTGATTTCCATTTCTTTCTCCAGTGTTGAAGGTGGAATCCAGGGCTTCTTGAATGACAGATAATTGCATTATCCCTAAACTAGGAATCATGGGCCCCAGCTGATATAACATTCTTCAGGGTTACTCATGTTGTTTCATGTCATTGTTTTCGTCAAAGGCTCCTTCTCTGTCGAGACTAATGCTCCATTGTGTGTGGAGACCACGTTTTCTGAAGCATTCACTCAGCCATGCCTGGACATGCCAATTCTTTCCACCCCTAGACCACTATACACAATACTTTGACAGGAATGTGTTAGTGTGTGTTTGCCTTCTTCTCAGCATGACCTGTCCTCATTCCCTGGCCAGTTTTTAGTGGGGGGGGGTCTTTGGTTTGTGTTCACTCTTGAGATGTGTGACTTCCTCTTACCTTTTGGATTATTGACTAGTAAATCAATCTTTTCTCTGACTCGACTTTTCATAACCCTGACCGTTTCTTTTGCTGTACAGGGGACTTTAGTTAGAGGCAGTCTGTCTGCACAGGGTTGGATATGTTGCTGGTGCTTTGGACAGTGCAATTCAAGAAGTCATTGTCAGTGACCTCAGCACTGACCGGATAAATTGGATAGGGTTATTTATGTACTTATTCAGTTGTTTAACGTGACGGGGGGGGGGGGGGGTTCTTATATATCCCAGGGTGGCCTCAAACTTGCAAAGTTGCCAAAGATGACTATAGACCCCGAATCCTCCTGCCTTTATCTCTTGAGCGCTGGGATAGTAGGTGTGCATCACCACCCCTGGTGTATATGGTGCTGGGGATGAATACAGGCTTTAAACTTGCTAAGGCCAGCTGAGCTCTAAGCCCATCCCTGCAGAGAGCTACTGATATGCAGATTCTCCTATCTCTCTCTTTAGTGGCATAAGGCCTGTGTCTGAAGTTGAATTCCTCTAGAAACAACTAGGATTTGATGACAGGTTAGTGATTCAAAACAGCCCTGGTAGGGGAGCAAAGATGCAAAAAGACTGTGTTAAATACGCCATTTGAAACTGTGGACAACTGGGGCTCCATCCTGATGCATTATAGTTTGAATCTGAAATGTCCCCCTCCCCTCCCCCGCCCCCACCCCGTAAAAGGCTTGTGTTCTACATATTTGTTTCCAAGATGGCAGCTGCTTTAGGGAGTCTGTGGAGCCTTTAGAAGGTGGGACACAGCTGGAAGAAATGGGTCACTGGGGGCAGGTCTGGGAAGGATAGCTGGGCTCTGCCTCCTGGTCCACTATGATGTGAGGAGCCCTTGCCACATGCTGCTGCAGAGAAGTCCGCCACGAACTCCCCTCCACGACAGACTGAAGGCCTGAGTCAAAACACATCTTTTGTCCCTTATATTATTTACGTCAAGTGATGGTATCTGTCAGTATTTTGGTCACAGCAAGGCAAAAAGAACCAGCACATAACTCTATACAATTACTAGATAGACAAATGAGATACCAGATCCATTCAAACTCGTTAGTAAAACATGTACTTATTATGAGCCTGTGGTACAGAGAACCTGGGCTCTCTCTCTCTCTTCCAGTCTTGTATCTATTGCTAACCTGACATTTAATTTTAGCTGTTTTTGCTGTGTTTTCATCACTTGACCCAAGAGTCTACACTTTGAGACTGTGGGGAAATGGCAGAGTGGATGTTTCAGCTATGCCATGCAACAAGTGGGAAGTAGGCAGGAGAACGCTACGCTCTTTTCCACATTCATCGGGTGGGTCAAGGGTCACTCCCAAACTCATTAGCTCCCTGGCATTTTAGTCTGCCCTGTATGAGACTGTTCTGGCTTCTTCCGATGAAGAAAGCCCTGGACAGGAAACCAGAGTCGCTTGGTCTTCTAGCACCACTGTTCACAGTTAGGGTCCAGAGACTGCAAGGCTCTTTCCCTTCACCCTGACTCAGCCTTGGCTTGCAGGACGAGGCCTCTTACAGGCATGGCAAAGCCACACGATGCAGACTCTAGATGAGACACTGCAGCACCCGCTGTAGTCTTCCATCAGCCAACAGCCAAAGATTGGAGGACTAACCATGAAGGTAAGTCCACCACCTGCCTAGAACTGAAGGGTTTGTCCAGAATTCTTACGTTTCCTGAAGACCATTCTGTGGATCATGTGGCAGGGTTGGGCTGGAATGGCTCTTATACAGTCTGTACTCCATCCCCAGGCTAGGTGGCAGATATGCAAGCTGGCCGAGTACTTGCCATTTCCGGGTTTACGTGTCTGGTGCTTATATAGTGAATGAGAATGGTCCTTACTGTCCCTGTGGGATGAGGTAGTGGGGAGGTGAGTCACACCATGACCCTTCCCAGCAGCTGACTTATCTCTCCCATATGCTTCCTGCTCTTTGCACAGCAGTGTGTGAGTGTGTGTATATGTGTGTGTATGAGAGACAGACACAGAGAGAGACAGAGACAGAGACAGACAGACACACACACACACACAGAGAGAGAGAGAGAGAGAGAGAGAGAGAGAGAGAGAGAGAGAGAGAGTCTTCTCCATCCTCCCAACTCTGGGCATGAGAGCAATAACCCAAAACAGAAGATAACTCAGGAGGAGAGGTCGAACTCATGAGCTGGATGGGCTCCCATTTGGAAGTGGGTTTTGCTTATCTCTGGATAATTAATTCCAGATGGGGCCAGCAGGTCCTTTCCCCAGTGGGTTAGGAGAGCTGCTTTAGGGCACAAATCTTCCTGAGCTACTGGAGTTTGACTGTAAGATGTAGCTGGGAGGATGTGATCCCAGAAAATACTACTGGTAGGGAAATGAGAAAATGTGACAGGACCCAGCACAAGCTGGGCCACACATCTCCATGGTGACCAAGGCTCCTGCAGCTAGGTGGTATTCCTCACGTCAGGGTCATGCCCTGGCAATGAAGTCCCCTGGCTGTGCAGCCACAGACATACTTTTTCTCCCACCTCCCATTAGATGTTATCAGTCATGTGACCCAACACACACAAATGACATAACATGGTGCTAGTACCCTAAGAATAGGAAGAAAAGCAGCACTAACACTGGGGGGAAACTGAGTCACAGGGAATTTAAGTATATAGCTCTGGAGTTTGTGAATACCAATGGAGCCATCTCCCCAGTCCCTGAGCTATATAAGAAAAACCAGACATAGTGGAACATATTGTATTTAAATCCAAGACATGGTGAGATAGGCAGTGGGTCACTTATGTTGGGACATTCCAGGCCTATAAGAGAGACCCTGACTCAAACAAAAAGTGGAACTGACACTGAGGTTGTCCTCTGACTTTGACATGCCACATGCATGTGGAGCTAGTCTACTCCCTCACCCACATCTGCACATGTTCACCTCACCGTCACCCACAAAAGTGTATAGCTGAGGCTTCCCTCATGGGGTTTGTGGCACACCATGATGCCTCCTGTCTACATTGCTAGCATTTAAATAGTGAGGACTCCCTGAACACTCACAGAATGAACTAGAATAATTTTTTCCTGATCTCCTTCTTACCATGTCAAAGACCTCCCAGCTTCCTTTCTCTAATATGTCTTTCCCCCCAAATGACAATACACCCAATGTTTTCCACACTGTTGGTCATGGTAACCTTCCTCCTGCCACATAGCAATTGTCTAGAATCCCAGGGTTTAACATTTCCCATCTCTTGCCCTGATTGTCTCTGTGGTTCCTACTTCAATCCAAAGATCTCTCTGGTGCCTCACCACCAGTATACATGGATACGTCCTCTAACATCTGCTGGTGTTGAAAATGAGCAGGCCATTCCAGAGACATCACAGGCTCTCAGCAAACCCCTTAATATCACTGAAAATTGCTGCTCCCTTAGGATTCTGGCTTTCCCCCATCTTTTTAAAAATGTGCAGTTTCATTTTGAGGGCCCTATGGGAACTGAAAATACCAGATGGGCTGGCTGTGACTTGATGCTTGTTAACATTGTGTTCTGAGGAAAGCCCCCTCCTACACAGCAATTTTTAAAGACCGTTTTGGGGGCTCAATGGTCAAAGGAGACAAATAAAAATAATCCTGAGGTTATCGGAGAGTTGACATCGTGTACAATAGTAGTAAGAACTTTTTCCATATTTAAAACTCTCATGGAGGAAGTGGGTTACAATAGCAGTGACCTGTGCCCTGACCAGTCATAATGGTTTCCTGGATGCAGGGATATTATGGGCTGGAGCCAAGGACTTCAGCAGAAAAGAGCACAAGATGTGTTAAACTTAGAACACAATGTGTGAATTCCAGGAGGGGCTACCAAGGGTCATCTCTCCTTCCAAGGAAAAGCAACCCTTTCCCAAACAAGGGTCTGGATCTTTCTCACTGTGGAGACAGCGCACCCCCCCCCCCTTTTCTTTCTGTTACTAATTTGAGGTGGAATATTTTTCATTCCTTGAGATCTCAATGAATCGGAAAGTCTTCACTAGGGACCATTTCCGGGACTGATTCATCACCTAAATAATGATGGAGTGACTCCTAAATGCGGGGTCCTGTTCTAGATGTTGGGATGTAGCAATCAAGAAAGAATTCAGCCCACAGGACTTCTATAGTTCAGCTGCTCAACCTCAGCACCACTGCATGCAGCCTGGAGAATCCATTGCAGGAGACTATCCTGTATTCTGCAAGATACTTTCCAGCATCACTGATGACAGACACTCCTGGAACTTCCTCCCCAGTGTTTACAACTAGCTTTGTCTTCAGACATCCTTCTTGCACCCAGAGATGTTAAACAGTGCATCTAGATGATGGTTGGTAGGGAAAGCAGTTCTCTAAGAAGACAGACAGACCATAGAGGGAGCTAATAAATAGGCAAAGAGGTGAGTTGAGAGTCTACCAGTAGTGAGAGACCCTATCTCAAAGAATAAGGTGGAGAGTGAATGAGGAAGATACCTGATGTAGACCATAGCCTCAGGATTATGAACACACCACTAATCCCTCTCTATATAATCTGTGAAGACTTAAGTCTTAGCAGTGGAATCAGGATGGAAAACTGTCCTTTAAGTGATGTGACTGGTGAAGTCCTTCTGCAAAGGTGACCTTTCCAAAGACTTGAAAAAATTATCAAAGTGAGTCAACAGGCCATGGAGGAAGAACATTCCAGAAGGAGGCAACAGCTAGTCGAAGGCTCTGAGCATGTATATCAGAGGTCATATCCCCAGGGGAGTCAGTGAGGTTGGAGTGAAAGGGGGGAGTTGGAGGAGATGCTAGGAGAGGGGAAGGTGTCGGGTCATGCAGGTAGCATAGGGGTCGTTTGGGCCAAGTGTAAAGCTTTGCTTTCCTATGAGTGGGAAGGAGGCCATCATTTGATGAACAGAGGCATGAGTAAGCCTGATGTTTTCACAAGATGGCTGTGGCTAATGCCACCTTGAGAATAGGCTTTTGTGGAGGAGGGACAAAAATCAGGGACTTAGTGAGCCACAAAACCGTAGGGTTTGTGGAGCTAAAGACTTGACCAATCATCTATACACTAGTGGACTCATCATTCCCTTCATGCAAAATGAGCAGCCTGTACCTGTTTTGTAGACACAGAGAAAAAGATAATTTGAATTTGCTTCATTCTTCCCATGATCTCTTCTTGTTAGAGACTCCTCCTCAGATAATGTCTTGATTTTTCAGTTTGGAAATATTGTATTATCATTCATACCTGAGCCTGACAGAAATAAGTGAACAGTTAGTAGACATCCATTCTATACAAGAAGCTAAGCCCCCCTCATTCATGATCTCCAATGTTCCCTAGGGTGGGGGGACTCATCATAATACTTCTCCCACCATCCAGGAGTCAGAAGCTCAGAGTGTTTCAGTGGATTTCCCAAAGTATCCTGATTTCAAGCTTCAGCAGGTGGCATGGGTGAGGGACAAGAATCAAGTTGTCGTGGAATGCAAAATCTTTGTGATCACCAACCACGTGTTCTAAAACACACATCCCCTCCTGGAACTCATTACAGAGACCTTAGTGGGCTACAGTGAGGAGTGTTGTGGTCCAAGATGGGGGTCTGTTGGGAGGAAGTTAGAACCAGTCCTCAGCCCTAGGGGATATATATTTTTGCCTTGTAAGTATGAGAATCCGATTGGATCTCCAGAGCCCACACGAAAGGTGAGTGTGGTGACAGATTTATACTCCCCGCACTGGGGAATCAGAGGCAGGAGGATTCCTAAGGCTTACTGACTCTCCAGCCTAGCCTACTTGTAAGTTCCAATCCAGTGAGAGGCTCTGTGTCAATAAAAAGGTGAATGATGTCTGAGAAGCAAGCGGTACCTGAGGCTGACCCTTGTACATTTGTGTGTCTTTGCAGCGTCTCAGAAGGGTCACATCGGAACTGAGTCTTGTGACCCAGAATCACTATAGTGACTGCTTATGTGGACATGGTCTTCCTTTCTGACCCCACCCATGAACTGTTACTTATCCCTCCTGCTCCTAGTTTGTTTTCTATTGTGATAAGGCCAAAACCAACTTAAGGAAGGAGAACTGATTTCATCTTACATATCTAAATAACAGTCCATCACTGAGGGAAGCCAGGGCAGGAACTCAAGGCAGGGACCTGCGGGCAGAAGCTGAAGCAGAGGCCATGGAAAGGTGCTGATAACTGATTTGCTCTCCATGGCTTGCTCAGCCTGCTTTCTTGTAGAACCCAGGACCAGCAGCCCAGGGATGGCCCTACTCACAGTGATCTGGACCTTCCCACATCAATCATTAATCAAAAATTTGCCTACAGGCAAATCTGATGGAGGCAACTCATTAAATGATCCCTCCTCACAGATGATCCCAGTTTGTGTGTTGAGCTGACAACACACACACACACACACACACACACACACACACACACACACACACACCCTTAACCATGATACTCCACATGTTTCCTTTACATGCCACCTGTCAAGTAAAGCCCACCCAGAGCCTGTTCTAGGGGAGGAAGGCATACTAAGTATTTAGGAACCACCACCATAAAATCATGAGAGCTGTAGGAAAGTCAGTGCAGAAGGACTTAGCATATGGTCACATATGCACACATATGTGTGTGTACATGTATATGTATGTATACCTGTGTCTATTAGAACATGAAACACTGAAAATGGCAGTGATGGTGACAGTGGCAACGTGTTAAGGGAGGAAGAGCAAACAGGAGAAAAAGGAAGAGAAAGAAGAGGAGGACGGTGGGACAGAAGAGATCCAGGGCAGGAAGCAGGATGGTGGCATACCTAACCAAGGTCAGAAGGGGTGTGGCCAGTGACAGGCCCAGAGCACTGGCTCATCTGGGTCTGTGGTGATGGAGCCCCTTCTCTCTCTACCTCCACCCTCCTGTTTCCTGTTTCCTGGTGGGCAGTGTTCTCTAGGAGTCAACCCGTCCCTTGAGCCCTCAGCTCCTCCCCAGCAGCGGACAGTCTGCTAGTCACAGTCACTGTGTGCTTTGGAAGCCAAATTCTGCTCAAAACTAAGTGCCCTTATCTAAGCTGCCCTCTTCCACCTAGAATGACAGTCCCCTTGCTCCAAGAAGGGTTCCTGTGCTTCACAATGTCTTGTACTTCACACTGAACCCATCACCAGATGTGTGTGCATACGGTGCTTTGGAACAAGCCAGGGCACGTCATCTGGAGTCAGCGATTCAGCTTCCTGTATGGGGTGGCTCATTTCTTATTGGTGTCCTTTACTCAGAACACCCTGGCCTCGGAACTACTGACCTGCTAGTTTCCAGGTCAACATTTTGTGTGTATTTTAACTGCGGAAAACTTGTTGAACTCAATCCACATGGAGGGACTAAAGATCCCTTAGAGAAAGAACTAACAACTCTTCATATCTGGCTCAAGAGAAGCTCAGAGCTGGGAGGGACCTTTGTGCTCACTGCTTCCAACCCTCTCTCATTCTATAGGAGGAATACTGAGGCACAGACATGACTCAACCTTCCTAATGCTGTGACCCTTTAATACAGATCCTTATGTGTGGCTACCTCCAACGATGAAATTATTTTTGTTGCTACTTCATAACTGAAATTTTGCTAGTTATGAATTATAATGTGAATATCTGATATGCAGGATATCTGATATGCCCCCCCCAAAAGGGGAGTGACCCACAGGTTGAGAATACTACTCTATCAGCAGATCCTGCTAGCTAGACAATGACAAACCCCACAATAAAACCTCCTTCTCTGGACCCTCAATTGCTCCGTTTCCACATTATTATTGTCTCTTGTGATCCAAGTCATGGAAAAAGTCACCATGAGAGTTCTCTGGTCAAGGACAGGCTTTTCTATAAGTAGCTACTTCCACATTTAGCTCTTTCATAAGCCATGTTTTTTTTTTTTTCATTTAGAGGGTTTTTTTCCCTTTAAAAAGTCAGAACAACACTATGTTTTAACATAATGGAGTCCCAAAGAATTTCTATTTAACCTCAATGCCATGAATGCGTGCAAATCTATGTGTTGAAAGTAAATGGTTGATTTTTCATTCTGAATAAAATGTAATTTATCTAATTGATTTGGTTGAATCTGTGCCTTCTAGAGCTCCCCCCCCCCCTTTCTTTCTGTTTCTGAGTAAAATGGCCAACTTGCTGCACTCTAACAAAAGGAAGGAGGGCTGGAGGGGAGAAGAGAGAGAAGCAGCGAGACCACCAGTCACTCAAAAGTTGTCTCCGTAAGGCTAGAAGAGGCTCATGGGAAATTCATGGGAACCATATTTTTACACCCAGCTGAGCCTCAAATTATTTTTTTTTTGTGTGTTCATATCTTTCTCTATTGCTAAGGAGCTAAAGGCTCAGTGTCCCTTAGAAAAGATTAATCCCCAGTGTTTACTGGCCATCTATAATCTATAGAGAATGGCGTGTGCACGATGCCACTCAGCCTTGCTCATCTAAGTTGCAGGGTAGGGAAGCTGTTGTCATCTCCATCTGTAGTGGGCTTAATGGTACCACTAACCCCCAAGAGCTGGCTGTCTACCTGGGACCTAGAATGAATTCCGGCTTATGTGGAAAATGTCTTTGCAAGTATGAGGGATCTCTCTCTCTCTCTCTCTCTCTCTCTCTCTCTCTCTGTGTGTGTGTGTGTGTGTGTGTGTGTGAGAGAGAGAGAGAGAGAGA
>CAJQZJ010004765.1:2459167-2473893 GCA_907164525.1 Lophiomys imhausi
CTCTCTCTCTCTCTCTCTCTGTGTGTGTGTGTGTGTGTGTGTGTGTGAGAGAGAGAGAGAGAGAGAGAGAGAGAGAGAGAGAGAGAGAGATTGACTTCAGGTGTCTTCTTTATTCGCTCTTTGTGTTTTGAGACATGCCTTCTCACTGAATTCAGCACCTCATATTCAGCTAGGCTGGCTATCCAGTGAGCCCTAAGGAGCCATCTGTCTCCACCTCTCTGGTATTGGAGTTACAAGTCACTCTGAGGATGCCAGAGTTTTTTGTTTTTGTTTTTCCCAACATTATTTATTTCTTCAAGTTACATCTCAATCACAGTACTGTCCCTGCTCTCCCTCCTGGTCACACCCTCCTACCCTCTTCCCCTTCTCCCTCCTATCGGCTTTTTTTTTTTAATGTAAGGTGTATCTTTCCCCCCAACAGCTCCTCCTTTTAGTCCAATAAAAGGCTCTTTTTCTTATAACAATGAATACAATACAAAACAATAAGAACAATTAGGCACAACTATGAAAATTATAAATAACATACATTCCCAATGTCCAGTCCATATGTATTTGGCAACTGATATTAATATTCTATTATCTATCTACCTCAATGAGTTTAAAGTTCTATACCTAACTCAGTTTCCATCCTAACTTGCATTACCAACTTAAAAACATCTTCTTAGACCTAGAACATCCTTTTAATTCCTAAACAACTTAAAACTTAACTGTGAGACTATAACTATCTAGTCTTCAACCACATCAGAGACCTGAGAAGGATACATATATCTGAATAAACAGGAAGTGCAGAGCCAGCAGCTTCCAAAACTAAGAAATGATGGACAACTGACTGCCTGGACAGTCCCCAGTTTCTCTCTATAACACTGGGGCATCTATCTTCAGCCTTTTGGCCCAGTATCTCTGACAGACATTAATTGTAAAGCAGGAATTATGAAGGATTTGCCTACCCTGTCTTGGGAGAGCTAGGCTGTCGACTTACTTGTCTGAGTTTTACATGGCTCTCAAACTCAGGCTATTTTTCTTTCTTTTTTTGGTAAAGCTTACTTGTTCTAACTGTGCTTTCTTACATGTATGTATGTGCCTGCATGTATGTATGTGTACCACATGTGTACCTGGTACCCATAGAATCCAGAAGAGAGTACTTGATCCCATGAAACTGGTTGTGAGCCATTGTGTGGTCAAACCCAGGTTCTCTGGAAGAGCAGTCAGTGCTCTTAACTGCTGAGCCATCTCTCTATCCCCCAAACACAGGTTCTTGTGTGTGGCAGGTGCTTACTGGGCCACCTCCCTAGCTCCAAGTGAAGGATCCTGATGTGAGAGTTTTCTGGATTTAGTCCTTCCCCACCAAGAAGGATTAAACTCTCTAGGACCTGATAAGCCTTCTTACCCTTAAGCTGACTGTAGATAGTTGGGCCACAGTAACATAAAGCAGCCTTATTCTTTTGTGCTTCCAAAGGAATTAATTTTTTTTTTCTACTGACAATTTTATTATTTGGTGTTTGACACAGAATCTCACTATGTAGTCCAGGCTATCTCAAACTCTTGATCACCCCAAGTACTGGATTAAATCTACTTCTCCTAAGCAACCTGAAGCTGGGTCTTCATGACTTGAGATTGACTTTTGTCAGTCTCATGGTTTAACCAAGAATACATATAAGATTCTAGCTGTACATCTCATTTTGACAAGTTGGGTCAGACACACTGGGAAGGCTAGAACACTGGGGTTCTAGAACCCCCATTGCAGAGGGTTGCCCTTGGGGAGCCTCTCACCTGGGACCATCATTGCTGAGACCTCACCATGGGCTCCCTTTTCATGCCATGCAGGGACTGTTTCATGGAAGCTTGTGGATAACCCTCAGAGGTCTTCTCCAATGTCAGGGAGAGGGGGTGAGCCTCAGTATGTAGTGAATATTTAATATGACAGAACCCGGGACCAAGCAAGAAGTGGGTCCTCAAACCATTGGCCCCTCCAGCCCTGGAAGCTCAGCCATGTGCAGGTAAACATGAGTTCACACTCATGAAATGCTGCTCCTCTTACACACCCAAAAGGTGTGTGCTGAAAAACTTGCACTGTGCCATGGTACTAGCCATGTCAGGGGAGAACTCACTCAAGAGAAAGCAGGAGAGGGTGGTGGTGTTGACAACACAACCTGAGACAGACATCTTTCCACACCCCAGATTTCTTTTCACCACAGCATGACCCTGGAAAAACACAGTCCTCTCCCTGCCTCAATTTCCCTTTAACATCTGAAAATATTCTAGAATCACTTGGGGGAAATTCTTAAAAATGTAAATTCCAGTCAGAGATAGAAATTCTCCCTTAGCCCCACTTCTTTTTTTTTTAATTTATTTATTTATTGCTTCAGGTTACATCTCCATCATATTGTCCTCTTTCCACCCCTCCCAGTCCCGCCCTCCCACCCTCTACCCCCATACCTTCCGTCACACTCCTCTGGAGTGGAGTGTCCTACATAACAGTCCTCTGCCCCAGTTTAGCAGTCATATGAGGGCCAAGAGCCTCCTCATACACTGGAGGCCTACAAGGCAGCACCACTAGGGCATAGTGTCTCACTGATAGGGAGAAAAAGAAAAAGTCTATATCCATGTTCCCTTTGGTGTGTTAGCTGTAGTATAGATATCCTGTACTATATAGCTAAAACCCGACTATAAATGAATAGATGCCATGTACATCTTTCTGAGTCTGGGTTAGCTCACTCAGGATGAACTTCTCTAGTTCCATCCATGTGGCTGCAAATTGCATGATTTCCTTGTTTCTGATAGCTGAGTAGTATTCCATTGTGTAGATGTATCACAGTTTTTTAATCCATTCTTCGGTTGAGGGACATCTGGGTTGTTTCCAGTTTCTAGCTATTACAAATAATAACCCCTCTTCTTTAGAATCTGTAAAACAGACCCATAGAATCAGAAAACAGAATGGTGGCTGACAGGGTGCATGTGTGTGCATGTCTCTGTGGGTGACTGTGTACGTGTGAATGTGTGTATGTGTGTGTAACTGTGGGTCTCTGTGTGTGATTCTGTGTGTGTGGGTGCAGGTGTGTGTTTTTGGAGCCAGAAATGGTTAGTTGTTGGTCAACTTCACAGTAAATCAAACTGATGCCACAGTGAACAGTGCAGCTTTCCGAGCTGGTGACAGGCTGTGACCCAAATGACATCCCGAAAACAGTGTTTTAAATATGAGGGTGGGGAAGGAATATTCCAAGTAGAGGGAACAGCATGTGCAAAGGCCATAGGATCTACAATTATACTCTTTACAGTATTTTAATAGGACAATACTTATTTACTATAGACAAACAGGTGGATGGACAGACAAATGTGAAGTGATTTTGGCAAGTCTATTTGCTTCTACAAGAGCATTCCCATGTCCCCAGAAAGCTGCACACTGCCCAAATTCTGCTTGGTTACCTTGCTATATTTTGACTTTTATTGTCCTAGATGACAATGTTTCTTTCTCTTTGAATTTCATGAAGATGAAGTCAATATGTACTTAGCCACGCCTAGTTTCTGCTTTCAATACTGGGTCTGTGAGACTCATTCATGTCATTTCATGTATCTGTTGTCTATCTGTTTTTACACTGCTGCATAGTATTCCCTTGTATGGACATATAAAACACTGTGTTTTCTATTCTCCAGTTGGTGTCTAGTTACAGTGTTGGAGTTTGGGGCTGTTATGGAAGCAGTTGCTGTGAATGGTTGTACACAGGTCTTCGGTGGGCAGATTTCTTCATTTCTCTGGAGATAATGCTTGCCTTCACGAGGTAAATGTGTCTTTACCTTGACTAGAAATTACTGAACAGTTTTCCACTTGATTTTCATGGGAAGCAAGGCTAGGGAACCACAGGATCAGGGGTTTTCTAATGGAAACTTGAAAATCCTAACACCCTATCACTGCTTCCTCATTCCCAGCTTCCTTGATGCACAGGCTTCTCTCTTGAGTACCTTATCAAGCACCCCAGAACAGCTGCACCCCACCATTAGCCACATAAGCAGCTACCTGGATAAGCTCTCCTTGCAGGCCTGGCTTCTCTTTTCCTGGAAGAGAGTGTGTATTAAATCGTGGTGCCGGGACTAATTCTTTACAGCTTGCAGGTTGCTCCCTCTCCATGAGCAGACAGGAGGGCGCCCTGACACTGTTAAAGATCACATGCTTTGATAACCTACCCTCCTGATTTATGGTGGTCCGGGTCTCCACGTTCACCTAATGAGGGGAACTCCGGGTGTCAACCTGTTTATTAAATGCCCAGAACCATGTGTGAACCGGACCGGAGTAAGACGTCAATCATACTTTCATTTATTCTCTGTATTCCTGCTTCTTTAGCCCTCTTTCCTCAGGACCTTCATCTCTCAAGGCCTTTCTTTTCATCTCCAAAGCTGGGGGCATGGCAGGACTTGAGGATGGATCGCCAGTGGAGACGGTCGGTCGGGGGGGGGGCAATGTTTGCACTTTCCTACTGATTTCATATGTGTTTAGAAGCTAATGGTACTCTGCACCTCATGACTCTTTCTTAGATGTCAAACAAAAACATGAAAGGGAGAGTGGCCTGAGGGGAGGGGACTGGGTGCAGCCCAGGACAGAACCCCATCCACAGCCTGGGACAGGCTGGTGAGTCTTAATGAAGATGGAAGATGGATTAATATTCCTGGGGTTGTCGGGGTCTAATGAGGCCTTAATTCATTTCCTTTAATTCCCTTTGAAATTAATTTCGTTTTCTTTCTTTCTTTCTTTTTTTTTAAGGCACAAATCAAAATAACGGATGGCTGGTCCGCTTTAATCTGTGCTTCTCACCCTTCCCCTTTGAACTTGGTCACTGTCACGTTCCTAATCTCTGGAGATTCCGCCCCGATCCCTTTCAAGAGCCATCAGCCCCATCTCTTTGGTTTGGTCTCCTGGATGTGGCATAAATATTTCTGTCCCTTTGAGGCCTCCAGCTGGATTCTGACCTTGGACGTGGCTGGGGGAGGGGCAGAGAAGGCATCTCTGAATCATCCAGGCAAGAACAACTCTAGGAAGCCAGGTCTGGAGACACTGGAGAATTCTGGAAGCTCACACAGGGAAAATGTCTGTATCGTTAAGGCAATGTAGGGGCTCTTGTGAGGAAGATCCTCAGGATTTATGGGGTATCCACTAAAGTAACCTCAGCACTGAGCTTAGAGTGGTTTGGCCTTTTGTCTCCACTCATACCAAATTTGTGCATCTTGCCTTGTCTGCTTTGGGGCAGATGCTATGTAAATGTTTGTTGACTGTACAAGTGATGGACATATAGAGTAACCTGGCTGCACATTTAACTTAAACTTGGTCTCTGTTTCCATAGCGGGCATAGAGGCAATCTGCCTGTGGCTGTGTGGCTTAGCTGAACATGTAAGCAGAGATCGTCATTCCTTTGGTTATGTCTTTTGTCTTCTGTAGCAAAGAATGGACACTTTCCCAGCCTTTCTTCTGGTAGACTGTGTGGGTCGTGTGAGCTCTGGCCATTGAAATTTAAGTATTGGTGCATAATTAAGGTCTTCAAGGAAGACATCTGGAAGGGGCCCTTTGTCCCTTCTTTACTTTTTTCTTCGATATGGTTGGAAAGCAGCCATGAAGGCTGGACACAAAGCAGCCATGTTGGTGTGTGACGCAGAAAGTTAAAATTAATGAAATGATGTGGAAACCATCTTAGATCTGGGTCAGGTTGAAATAGGACCCCTTTGCTTCCTGCCTCGGTACTTTTACGTGAGAGACAAGTGGACTTTTATTCTGCTAAAGCCAGTGATTTAGGTTTGTGATCCCAGAGTCTGACACAGCTTCAAAGACCTGACCTGTCCTGCCATTGACTGATAAATGCAGCTACTGCAGGTTAAAGTACCCGAGCCTTGGAACAGCCCAGAGTTGTTGGAGGAGATACAGGACAAATGAGTCAGAGAGTGCTGATTGAGAAAGACAAGCTGCTGTTAATTAAAGAGAAGTTCTCGGTGTAGTGGTCCATACCTAGAATCCCAGCACTAAGACAGTGTCCCAGCTCAGGGAAGCAATGGCATGTGTCCCTCCTGAAAAATCTTGGGTCTTTCCACTTGGGAGCCATCTGTGGACATCAGGGCTGGTAGAGAAACATGTTCTGGGCCAAGAAGAGGCAGTGGACACTTTGCAGGACCTTGGTTCAGAAGACAGAGTCAAGACTAGAGCTTAGAAAGATACAGAAGAGTGGGAGCTGTAGCCTCCAGTGGGTGTTGCCTGCTCAGGCCTGTGACACCCTGGAGCAGGAGGCAGCTGACTGTTAGACAGAAGGTTGTCATCTTCTGACTGGAGAGCCTGGAGACAGTGTTATTCCTGGTCTCTGGGCTGTGGTCCTCCATCTCTCCTCTCCAGTGACCCCATTGTGGGGCATGTTACTCTCATGGTCCCCAGGCCTGCCTCTATTTTAAGATGAAAATAAACCCGTCCTGTGAATCTCTAGCATCTTTGTGAAGCTTGTAGACTGAACAGAAATCTGGGTGCCGCCACTCCTTAGTCTCCTCCATCATTGTACAGACAAGACTTTATCCAGAAACGCGACACCCACAGCTAGGGTCTTTTCTCTCATCTTATCTGCTTGCTGTAGCTGTGTGGAAGAAGAGAAATGGGGGCTCTTTTAGAATCTGTGTCTAGCCTCCCATCTTGGGTAATCAGAAGCGTGGAGTTCTCTCTATGCATCTTTTGTCCACTCCATGTGATCACTCTACTGTGGTCCCACCAGTTTGCTGGGAGCCTTCTATCCATTTTCTCCTATGCTGGGCTCTATATCATGTATGGCCACCCCTGTTTCATAGGCTTCAGGAAAGGGCAGGCCAATGGGTTAGACTGGAAGGCTGTAGTGTGGAGAAGAGAAGTGGGTTACACACCTGTTTATAGGGGCATCTCTAGCAATTGCCTACTCTGACTCTCACACAGTGCACAGCCTCAGCTCTTTGGGAAACCCTTGCCAGGGCTCTAATACCCACAAGACTCCCCAGCTTTGGGCTCTGGGGAATCCACCTCTTGTTGCCCCAGCAGGCCAAGGGTGAAAGAACAGTGACTCCAGTTGTTGCTGGTCTCTGAGCTGTGTCAGTGGTTCCCATGGGCATCTCAGCCTTTTTATCAACCAGTTGAAGTCCCCATATTTAACTCCTCTATATTAAAAGCCTTCAGTGGTTTTGTTTTTCTCACTGGTTTCTGGAGAGTACAGACAGCATCCCACAGTTACAACAGGCTGTGTGTTGCATGATGCTGCTTTGGAGTTGAGATGTATCAGCTCAGGGAGCTCATCAAAGCAGATGCTATTACACATTGCACAAATGTTAAAGGGGAAAAACAAGACAGCTAGAGGATAGGAGATACTGTCTCTGGCCTGAAGGAAAAGTGATGCCTGCTGTGCCTCTCTGTCTGAACCATAGCTTTACTGACCACCTGCAAGAGCTCTGGGTTGTTAGCCTCACTGTTCTGAGCCCCAGTTTCTCCATCTGTGAGTTGGGAATAACAAGAGGCACTTCTGTGAACATCTGTATGAACATTACTGCATCACTCAGCGTGCCATCTGACATGAGTTGGAAGGTTCGCAGTCACTAGAAATCTCGGTCCAGTCTGCAGCCCTCTACTATATCATCCTCTCTGCTTCTTTTCTTTTTTCTTTTCTTACTTTTGTTTTTGTTTTCAGATGTCTCTCACTGGTCTGGAACACACCAAGTAGGTGGGGCAGGCTGTCCAGCGAACCTCAGAGATCCGCCTGTCTCCACCTCCCCAGTGCCAAGATTGCAAATCTACCACCACATTCAGCATTTTAAGTAGGTTTGGGGGATCAGTCTCCAGTCCCTGTGTTTTAGAGGCAAGCATGTTAACAGCTGAACCATCTCTCCCATCCTGCTGATGGGCTGATCAGTTGGTTCTAAGTCTCTCTGATTATGAATGAACCTGGCAGAAACATCCATATCCAGACTTTGTGGATATGTTTTAAGTTCTGTTAGATGATAATAAGAATGAAGAGTGGATTACATGGAAAGAGAATATCTAGCTTCTTTTGTGTGTGTGTGAGTGTGCATAGGTGGAATTGTGTGTGTGTGTGTGTGTGTGTGTGTGTGTGTGTGTGTGTTGGTGTCCTAGTTAGCTTCAATTGTCAATTGGCACAGCCTGAAGCTACCTGATAAATGAGATCCCAACTGAAGGCTCCAGATAAGATTGGCCTGTGGGGCTTTGTCCTGATTTTTAACTGATGCTCGAGGGCCCAGGCCACTGTGGGAAGAGCCATTCCCTAGGCAAGTGTGTCTGGACTATATAAGAAAGCTAGCTGAACTTAAGCCTGTGATAGAGCCAGCAAGCAGCGTTCCTCCATGGTTTCTGTGTCAAGCTCTTGCTCGAGTTCCTGCCCTGACTCCCCTCATTGATGGACTATGACCTGGAAGTTTAAGCTCTTCTCTCCCTCAAGTTGCTTTTGGTCAAAATGTTTGGTCAAAGCAACAGAAAGGAAACTAGAATAGTCACTGTACATGCATGCTTGTGTGTGCATGTGCACGCGTGAGTGCCTATGTGTGTGTACATGCCTATGGAGCCCCTAAAGTCGGCATCAAATGTCTTCCTCAGTTGTTCCTCACCTTATCCATTGAGCCATCTCTGGCCCAGATCTTATGAATTTGGCTAGTCTGGCTAGCTGACTCACTTTGGGGGAATCCCATCTCTGCCTGCTGAGTGTGAAGATTACAGGTGGGCTGCCGCACCCACGTGGCCTTTACAGTGTTGGGGATATGAACTCAAGTCCTTATGTTTGTGTGGCAAGCCGTTTACCATCGCTATAAACTCCATGCTCAGTTTTTTAAGGACCCACCAAATTATATTCAGAAGTAGCCTCAGCATTTTGTGTTCCCCATGTGATAGAGGAGGGTTCAGTTACTCCATGTTCTCCTTGCCAGCATTTGCTGCTCATCTCCCATCTCTCTTGCCACCCCCTCTCCCTTGTTCTCGATTTCCCCAAATAGTCTCCCTTCTTCTTCCATGTCAGGTCCTGGAGTCAGATGCACCACGAGATCCTTGACACTGTGTCTTAAATATATACTCTGTTTATGAGAGAATATGTGGCCCTCATATATGACATATATATATATACATATATGACATATATGTATATATATATATATGGTCCTCATCTCAAGATCTGGCTTATTTCACTTAACAAGCTCACATCCAGTTCTATCGTTTGAGTAAATACTTTTCTAAGTGAAATGATACCCTGCCCACCCCCCCCCCCCTATAGGAATGGCTTCCAGAAATGCTCCCACTCCCCTTTGTGTCTGCTCACTGGGGCTGCAGCTTCGATGGTGCAGTATCAGAGAGCATGTGACAGCATGAACTCCAGGGGCATGAGGGTACTTGAAGAAAGACACTGCGATTGACAGAGCCTGAAGCTACCTTGTGGAAAACCTGAATCAAATACATAAATCTCTAAGAGGAGTATTTGATGAGAACGAAACCATTCATGAGAGACCTGAGCAAGACAAGGCTCCAAAGACAGATCAAACAACTGGCATGTGTGTCTCATGTTCCTTCTTTCATATTGTATTTCTTTTTAAACTTGCATATATCTATATATCTAGTGGGTGTATGTGCACATGTATGTGTGCGTATGGGGGGTGTGCGTGTATGTGTGTGCACATGTGTCATGATATAGACACATGCTCTCTTCTTCCACCATACGTGGAATTCAACACCACTCAGGGGTTGAACTCAGGTTGTTAGGCTTCCTTGCAAGCCCCCTTTACCTGCTGAGCCATCTTCCTGGCCATCTTTGTTTTATTTGAGAAGAATGATAGTACCTGTCATGCCATCACTAAGGTTGACTAGATCTCTGGGTAAGTTGCATATTTTTTTGCATTCCAAACATTAAATTTTTAAAAATCAATCGTACTAAAAATACTGCATTATATTCTAGTCTTTCTATAGAAGATACTAGGGGTTTTGTTTGTTTGTTTGTTTGTTTTTGTTTTGTTTTTTTGGGAGTGTAGAGGTTAGCTTGGTTGGTAAAATGCTTGCTTGGAAGGCCTGAGTCTGATCTCCAGAACCTCTACAAAGGAGCCAGGCACAATGGTGCATGCCTGTAACCCCAGTGCTGGGATGGAGGAGATAGGGGATCCCTGGGTCTTGGTGGCCAGCCAGTGTCACCTAGGTGGTGACCCAAGACCCATGAGAGACCCAGTTAAATACACAGTGATCCTGTAGATCCACACATGGTTGGCCCTTGGCTTCAAAGGCATGGGCTCCTACATGCATGAAAACAGTCATATAAAGACATGATTAAGCATTTGTAGCTAGGCGTTTTAGAATAGACATACATGGCTTAGAGGTATGAGGTGCTATATTCAAAATACCCTGATTTTGCAGCATTTATGGTACTACCATGCTCCATAGGTCATTTTGGCCATCAATGGACCATGAAGAAGATGAAGTCTGATCACATAGGTCATAGTTGCCTGTGTTGGATAATTCAACTCTTGGACTTGTGGACAGGAATGAAATTGCCAAACAATCCAGTTCTCAGAATCTCTTCCTATCAGAAAGTGGACATGACTGCATTTCCAGCTTTCTAAAATTGCAGATTTGTAGTTTCTTTTCATTCCAAAGAATCACTGGCTCATCAAATTTTATATTTACAATTTTCTTTTCTTTGTAAAGGATCACCAAATTCCCAGAGCTTCAGACCCCATGGATCCTGGATCTACCCCTTCCTGTCGCTGTATTTATACAAGCAAAGAAAATGTCCTACAAGCCTGTGAGACCTAAAGGAATAAGAGCTCCAGCCCAAGGTGAAATGGTGGATCTTTGAATTAAATTGCTTTTTTTTTTTTTTGCTGTTCTGTCTACCAAGAAGAAACATAATGGGGAAAAGAGTTTGCTTTAACTCACAGTTGAGAAGAGACGCCCTGTAGGAAACGCCACAATAGCACGAGACAGAGGGTTGCACTACATAGACAAGAAGCAAAGAGCTGACAGGGAATGGGACTGGTCTGTCAAATCTCAAGACCTGACCTCAGTGACTCACTTCCTTCAGTGAGGTTCCACTTTCTAAAGATTCTACACCCTCCCAAAACAGTGCTACCTGCTGGGGACCAAGTGTTCAAACATATGAGCCTGAGGGAGACACTTCATATTCACCTCACCCACCTCAGAGGAACTGAGTTGGGTATGAGATGCTGAAAAGCAGTTGTAGTTGGGTCAGGAATGGTGGCACATGCCTTTAATCTCAGCACCAGGAAGGCAGAGGCAGGAGGATCTCTGTGAGTTCCAGGCCAGCCTGGTCTACATAGCTATGAGGCTAGACAAGGCTACATAGTGAGATCCCATTTCAGAAAGAAAAGAAAAAGAAAAGCAAAGCAGTTGAGTTATGAATGAAAGACCTTTCAGGATGTGGCGGAAAGTCAGCAGGAGCAGTTAGAAGGTTCTCTCCCTTGCAATAATTTCAGTTCTCCATTCCACCCAAAGTGGCCCCTTCAGGGAAGTATGTATACTTTACAAAAGACAGTCCTGAGAAACTCACATGCAAAGTGGGGTGCCAGCTGCTGCAGCATTTGATGACACCCTCTTCATCATTGGCCAGAAAGGCAGCTGACAGGAAAGCTACTTGCCAGTCTTTCTGATCCCACTTATTTTATTCTGAAGATGAGAGATGGAGGCCCCAGCAGGCAAAGCTTCCTTCCAAGGTTGTACCAATACCTAGTAACAGAGCTGGGGCTCTAGGTCTCCAATCTTTACAAATCTAGGCTGGTGACTTCCCCTTAAACATATACCAATGAGACTGAATGCCCTGCACAGTGTTTACTCCTGGGACATCAATGAATGGCAGGCAACTTTTTCTAACAGCACTCTTTAATTTCCATAGTCTGACTTACTGTATCATGTGCCCCATGGCCGGTGAGGCAGACATTCCTCCAACAGAGAGGACAATCTAGTCTCCATCATCTCTCTCTGCTTCCATATTCCCAGTGTTCAGAAATCTGTCACAGCAGAGCTCAAAAGATCCAAGACCTCATGTGTCAGTCAGGTGAGGAGCATGGATGAGGTGGTGGGGACAAGAAATAGAGGGGTCATGTGGTCCTTCAAAGGAAGAGCCATCAAACACCTAGAACTCATCAGCCAGCAGTCAGCACCCAACAAGCAACATCGGGTCAGGTTTTCATGGCTGTGGCCAGACTTGTAAAGAACAACCACAATGCCACACTTTTGAAAGACAGAACTGCCCCGCTTTAAAAAACCCATCCCACTCGTTGAAATCTCCCTTCTGTGAGTTGTATTGGGTACTTTCCCCACTGGTGTGATAAACACCAGAAGAAGCAACTGGTAGGATCAAGGTTTGCTTTGTTTGTCTCACCATATAATGCTGGGGTCCCTCACTGAGGCAGCTGGTCATATTGTAGCCACTGATCATGCTGATCACGTTGTAGCCGCTGGTCACATTGTAGCCACAGTCAGGAAGCAGAAAAAGCTGGATACCAGTGCTCGGCTCACTTTTTTCTTCTTCAGTCCAAGACCCCAATCTGTGGAATGGTGCTGTCTACATTCAGGGTGGGTCTTCCATCCTCAACTAACTCTTTCTGGGAACATACACGGGGCCGGGGGGGGGGGCGTTTCATTGACGGTTCTCAGTTCAGTCAGGTTGACAATGGCAGTCAACCATCATGCATCCTGACACAAAATCCAGCTGTGACTAAGCTGACACTGAGCCTTGTCCTAGCTCCAATTGTGGCCACTTCTTTTCATAAAAAAAAAAAAAAAAGTGCTTGTGTTCAACTTCAAAGAGAGAGGGAGAGAAAGAAAAAAAACCAATCCATCCTACGTGGCAGGCTGGATTTGAACCACAGAACCTGAATGGTTGACTGGCTTTGAACTGGGTTTCCTCCGAGTGCTGTGGTAGAGGATGGACCATCTGAGCTTTAGTTCTGAAGGTGAACAGTTTGGCTGTGTGGTCACAGAGCAGGCAAGATTGGCAGCCCCAGCAGGGGACACAGCAGATGCAAAAGCAAGAAAGATGTAGAAGCCCAGTGTGCTTGGGGAAGTGAGAGGAAGTACGCATGGGCCACGCCTTTCAGGATTGTGGGATAGGCGGGTGACTTGACATGAAGTGAGGATGAGTCAGTGGTCTCACACGCAAGCATCAACAGATGAGGATGGGATGGGGGTGGCTGGTGACCAGGACAAAGACACGGAGCAGATCCAACCCAAAACACAAAGCCAATGGAATTTCCCAAAGAACGTTACACAGAGATCCTGATGACCCAAGTTCAAATCCTGACCTTGCTCACAGAACTGCCCCTCTACCATCCACTGTGTGGCATAAAGGACTCATCCTCTTCATGCTTCAGTTTCCTTGTCTAGGAAGTGGGGATAATCACAGTAGATAGGAGTTGAAGATGGAGGGAATTGGTTTTGGAGGCTGGCACAGACCTTGGATCACAATGGGTAAAGAACAGATTCTCTCCCCTTCTCTGTAAACATGTTGTCCTCATTAAAAAGGACCAGACATGGCCAGTCCCTGGGCCAGACTTAAGGAAAACTGTGTTAATTGTGGGTTACAAAACTTTTCCCGGGCTGAGGGTGCTGACTTCTGGGCCTTGCAGAGGGGACATACTTGGTCTTCACTGGAATGTGTGGCTGAGAGTCCTTGCGTGGGGCTCACTAAGAGACTGACCATAGATCACACACAATTACTCTGACCCTGAGGGAACTGGGCCTCTCCTCTCCCACAGCCAGACTTCCTGCCCCAGTGGGAAAGGCCTTCGCGCATGCTCATGGAACACAGAGCCGATGCATCACTGAGGCTGAAGGTCAGTTCTTCTGGTTCTCAGCCTCAGAGGCACCCTGTTTTCAGATCAAATGCTCTCTCAGAGGAAACAAAGGCAGTAGATACAGAAAGAGTCTGAGCCTGGGATATGGTTCTGTGGGAGAGAGCTTGCCTAGCATGCGGGAGACCATAGGTTCCATCCCTGATACAAACAAACAAAAAAGTTTAGGAGCTGAAGTTGGTAAAGTGTTTGCTACACATATATGAGGACCTGAGTTTGACCCATCAACATCCATGTTAAAAAAAAAAAGAGCCAGGCATGGTATGGTGATGCAAATTTATAACCCACTACTGGAGACATGGAGATTATAGATCTCCAGAGCTCGCTTACCGGTCAGTCTAAACTAGTTGATAAGCTTCAGGAGAAATAAGGAACCCTGTCACAAAAATCAAAGAGGCTGTTTCCTGAGGAAAGGCACCTGGCCTCTGGCCTCCACACACATGTGAATGCACATGAATGTATACACTTGAACACGCATACAAACATGCGTACATGTACACGCACAAATGAATGAATGATATAAGGTTTGGGGTCTCTACCAGTTAACAGCTGTGTGAGTAACTGTGTCTTCCGTCTTTGTCTATCTCTCCAGGTCCCTATGCTGATAATGATGCCACTGTGACTGGCCAATGTACACAGGGGCCCTGAAGGTCTGCTCAGAGGGCTTAGGCCCTTGTGTTCCCTCAGGCTCCAGGTTACAGACCTGAAGCTGATGTAAAGTCAGTGCTTGCTCTGGACAAAGGCCTGACCTTGCACACAGGACTGCCCCACCCTGTCCAGTACTGGACCAGAAGCCACAGGCTCTGGAGGACATGACTCTTCTCATCTCATCGTCCCTCCATCCATCCATTCATCCTTCCCTTCCTTTTTCTCCCTCCCTCCCCTCCCCTTCC
>CAJQZJ010004765.1:2474293-2516567 GCA_907164525.1 Lophiomys imhausi
CCTTCCCTTCTCTCCCCTCCCTTCCCCTTCCCTTCCCCTCCCTTCCCATTCCCTTCTCTCCCTTCCCCTCTCCTTCCCTTCCTTTCTCTCCTCTCCCCTCCCTTTCCCTTCTCTCCTATCCCCTCCCCTTCCTTTCTCCTCTCTCCCCTCCCTTTCCCTTCTCTCCCCTCCCCTCCTTTTCCTCTTCTTTCCCTTCTCAGAGAGAAAGAGAGAGAGAGAGAGAGAGAGAGAGAGAGAGAGAGTGTGTGTGTGTGTGTGTGTGTGTTTGTAGTCAGAGATAACCTTTGGGTGTTATTCCTCGGGGCTGTCCACATCATTTCTTGAGACAGGGTCTGTCATTGTGACAGGTGGTCACTGATTCTTCTAGACTGACTGGCCAGTGAACTCCAGGGATCCAACTGACTCTACCTCCCTGACCTTGGGATTAGAGGCATGCCTCTGACATACAACTTTCTTTGTTGTTTGTTTTGAGACAATCTTACTACGTAGCCCTGGCTGGCCCAGAACTTGCTATGTAGCTACGCTGAGCCCAAACTACAAAGATCTGCCTGCCTTTGCCTATGAGCCACTACCTTTGAATGTGGGTTCCTGGGATTTACCTCAGATATTTGGGCTTGCACAATGAACATTTTACTCATAGAGCCATCTCTTCTGGTTCTAGAAGGTATTGTCTCCAAAAGATGAGTGTAGACAAACCGGTGTTTTGGAGAAGTGTGATGTGCATCTGGAGAAGATGGACCAGGTGAACCAGCAACTGGGGGCTGTGACACCTAGAGGTCCCTGAGCCTCCCACTGTAAACAGCCAAGACCTCCAGGAAGGAAATTACCTTGGAAAATCAGACAGGTTTACGAGGGACTTTCCAGACCTCCAACAAGAATCATTCTCATGTCCTTACTTTGAGGGAAGGGGGAGATGATGACCATTGTCTCTCTTCCCAGCCAAGGATCCTGGTTCGGCAGGGCCTTGGACCTCCTTCTAGTCTAGGCCAACATATTACTTAGAGCTCTGGAATTGCAGAAGGAACAGGCACAGAGGACAGATCCATCTCCCTCTGTCCACAGAGAAGGGCTTGCTCATTGTGGCTGAAATGAGAGGGTATGACCAAAAGTGAGTTATGAAAGCAGGAGTTCATTCTGGCTTGCTGTTCCAGAGGGATAAGAATCCACCACAACGGAGAGGCATAGCAGCAGAAGCATGGAGGAGTTGGGAGATCACATCTTCAACCACAAGCATGAAACATAGACAGATGGGAGGGGACGAAGAAGGGGAAGTGGTGGTGGAGATGGACTGGGGCAGGTGGTGGTGATGGTGGTGGTGGGGGGAGGGAGGAGAGAACTGGAAAGGGGGAGAAGGTATACACCTCCAGTGATGTGCTTTCTCCATAAGGCTGTTCCTCCTGAACTTCCCCTGAACAGCGCCACCAACTGGTGACCAGTTGCTCAAATGTTTGAGCCTGTGGGAGAACATTTTTCATTCAAAAAACCAGGTATTTCTCAGGAAACATCTTTCTTGCTGCAGATGCCAAAATACTTCCCAAAGCTATCCAGGCTGCATCCAGCAGCGATTCCAGGCAGTCTGGTACAGGCAAGGAAGGCCCCCTCTCTTGTGTTGTGCATTAATTAGGAAAGAAAACAAGGGCAACTCGGAGGAAACCTGAAGACAGTGACTCATGTTGCCAACAGCCTCAGAAGCTTGTTAGTGACCTTGGGGGACGGTGGGGGGGGGGTGGTATTGGCACCAACATTAGTAGCATTCTCCTGGGAACTGCTGTGAATGGGTTTGATTTTCTTGTGTCTGTGTATGCTTGTGTGGGGGTGGGTGAGTGCTGGTGTGTATATGCACAGTGTGTGTGTATAGGTCAGAGGATAACCTTGAGTGCTAGTCCTCGGGCTGATTCGTTTTGTTTGAGATAGTCTTCTTATTGGCTTGAAACTTCAACACATGAATCAGGCTAGCTGCCCTGGGAGCTTCCAGGGATCTGTCTGTCTGTTTGTGCCTCCCATCTTTCCATCACTGAGACTGCAGGTACACGCTATCACGTCTGGCTGTTTACTTATATTCTGGGGGTGTAAACTTATGTCTTCATTCTTGTGAGGCAAGTATTTTATTGACTGAGCCATCTCTTCAGCCTCTCTCTCTCTCTCTCTCTCTCTCTCTCTCTCTCAGACTTACATTCATGGCCACAAGATGATCATTTCCTATATCCCTGGGGCGGGGGGAGGTGGATAGAGAGCAGGGAAAGGGGAAGAGGAAGAAACCTGCTGATGTAGCTGTTTTCTTAAAAATAAAATTATGTGTCTAATGTCTCCCCAGGAGACACTCTCTGATGCTTCCAGAATGAATCTTTGTCCCATAGCTGCAAGGGAGGCTGACAGTGTGAGTAGTGAACTTTGCAACTTCTGCCTTGGAAGGTGGCCAGGAAGAAGGGACTGGGAAGAACTCTTGGCCCTCTGTTCTATATGTTGGCTTACTTGCCATAGACTGTTTTCCAGTTCCCATTTCCCATATAGAAATCATGTCTGATAACTCGCAACCTCAACATCCACAGATGTGAGACAACACTGCTCCCCAAATCCACTGGCAGGAGTAGGGCAGTAAGACACATCTTGAGAAGCTCTAAGACAGTGGCTAATATGTGCTAAGGACTCACGTGGCAGAGGAGATGCTGGGCACAGGATGCCTGCTAATTTTCTGGCTATCATATTTGTTGTGGGTAGAAGTCCAGCGACTCCTTGCAATGGTCATTATTAACTTGTCTCCGCTACAGATGGAGCACTACAGACCTGGCTAAAGGGATGGGGATTTAGGGATCTGGGGAGTGGGTAAAGCACTAGCTATGAAAGCAGAATGATCTGAGTATGATTTCCTACATCTTAAAAGCCAGTCATGGCAGCGCACATCTCTAAACCTGGTGTTCCTATGGCGAGATGGGAAACTCAGACAGGAGACTCCCCGGAAGCTAGCCTGGTGTACACAGAGCAAGAGCTCATGTCTCACGTAATCTGGAAACTGAGGACTGACAATTGAGATTGTGTGTTGTCCTCTGACCTCCATATATGCACCATGACAGGTATGTACACACACAAAGTTAAATGCAAAAGAAAAATAAAAAAAATTAAAAGAAAGCAAATCTGGGATTTGGATGGGGGTGATGCCGGCTCAGAGCTGCCACAGGTTCAGCCGCCTGACCCTCCTGCCTCCAGAATCCAGTATGCATGCTTCCTCTCTTAGTCACAGCTGCTCCTAGGGACCCTACACCCACCTCCTTGCTTTCAGAGCGGGGTTTTGCTATTCTTCTGGGCCGGCAGTAAAATGACATTTATGAGGATTTTTCCCCTTTGAAGTGAAACTGTTTGCGCATTTCACTTTAAAGCAAGGGAAAAAACAAGAGCTCGAACAGATAATAATGGCAGCCTGAGAGGGGGCCTGACGCATATGGTGGGCGCCTGGTCTGATCCGTCACCCCAGTCATCATCGTGGATGGAAAAAAAAAATCCTTTGTTTGTCTCCTTTCAAGTGACTATTAATTCCTTGCCACTACCTTTGCTCCTGTTTACCTGCCAAGGAACTGGTTGCTTATCTCTGCCTCCATCCCTTTCTCTTTCTTCCTCTCTCTTCTCTCCTCTTGTCTTCTCTCTTCTCCTCCCTTCTCATGTGAACCTCATAGCACAATTATTTTGTCTGTCAGTCTTTTGCTTACATCCCAATATCTATGAGGTTCTCAATAAATGTTGGCTAGATGTATGCACACGAGTGTGCCTTCATGTGGGTCGGCCACTATTATATGATGCTGATGGAAAAAAGCTCTATCAAAGGCAGTCTTGTGATGTAAATCAAAAAGTCTTGGAGGCCGAAGAGTTGGCTCCTAGGTTAAGAATGCTCTCTTTGTAATTGTGAGTACTAGAGTTTGGAGCCCAGAAGCTGTGTGACTCGCAAATGCTTGGAACCTCTATTCAGAGGAAACAGATCCTTTTCTAGCCCAGGTTCATGAACACACACACACACACACACACACACACACACATAAAGAAACCAGATCTTTAAATCGTTGTCATCTACATTAGTTTGAGGTGTCAACATTAGTTTTCAAATATGCCAAGAAAATCTGCATGGATTTAACACTAAAAGCATCCATCTGTGCATTATTATTAATAACTGGTTAAATGTATTAGGAAACAAGAGAAATGTCCAGTTATTGACAAATGGTTGATTTATTTAAAGATGAACGCACTGGTGAGGCACTGAAGTCTACCCATGGGCTAGGGAGATGGCTTGGCAGGTAGAATGCTTGCCTTACAAACATGGTAGCCTGAGTTCTGATCTGCATATAAAGTGAGGTGTTGTAGGGCCTGGAGGGAGGGTGTAGAGGGTGGACCTGCATCATCCAAGGCAGATGGAACATGAAGCAACAGCTTATGTCGTGGCCAAACAGGAACGAAATCTAGTGTGGAACCCGGGGCAGAAGGAGACCTTGAGGTCTACCTCTAGTTGCCTAGTGAGGCTCCAAATTTCAAAGATTCCATAACCTCCCCAAACAGTGCCCTCAGCTGGCTTCAGCTCCATGAGTCTGTGAGGGATTCGGGAGGGGGAGATGCATTTTATACTCAAGTATCAACACTGCCCAAGTGTATTGCCATGTCTGCTTTCATAGCTGTGTCCTGAGAGGGTAAGATGAAGGAGATGGTAATGGTTTATATCTCTCAGACAGATTAACTCTGAACAGGGAAAATGAACATAAACACCATGCTTCTGAGACCTTTAGGAACACAAGATTGGTGTCCATGAATAGGGAGCCCTGGTGGCCAGTCCTGTCTTCCTAGGCTGGTCCAGGCTTTAAAGACACTCTTGAGTTGTAGATGAAGCTCCATGCACATGATCCTCTGTAGAAAAAAATAGCTAATTAAATGATTTAACCAGTATTTATATTATCTTTAATTGGTTTGGCGGTGTTAATCCTTAACCCGCCATTATAAATGAATACACACACGTGGATTTTTAACAAGCCTAAGCCTGAGTTGTACAATCCTAGTCCATCTAAGCTAGCTCATAATTCTATTACCCAAATATAACCCCATATATACACACATACGTCCCTTTGGACTATTATTCTCCACGCTAAGCCGATGTTCCAGGCCACGTGGAAGGATCTTCTTTAATCTGTCCCATGGCATGTCCTCCTTGTTTGCTCCTGGCTTCTCCTGCTGCAAGCAGCTTCTTCCCAAGATGCTCTTTCTCTCAAAAAGCCCGCATACCTTAGTCCTGCCTACCCCTGTCTTTGCCCAATTTCCAGGCCTCAGTATTTATTTTACCAATCAGAGACAAAGTAAGTAACAGACAGCAAGCAGGACCAATGAACATTTAGAATGCTTAACACCACCCCATCAATCCTCTTTTAAATCTTCAGAGAGGAGATTGAGGAAGATAGATCGGGGAGGGGGGCACATGCTTCTGTGCCTTTTCTAGAAGGGTGTGTGTGGTGATCCATATGCAAGGTCTTAAGACCTTGGTCATAACAGCTCAGCTTTGTGGTGACAGTGTAAAGCTACTATAACTAATATGCAAATAAAGGTGTGCTTGGGGGTCAATCAAAGTTTATCTGTGGATGCTGTGTTGGTTAGTTTGTAGTTGCTGTTGTTGTTTTTAATTTAATACAATCTAGAGCCATCAGAAAGGACCTCAATTGAGAAAAATGCCTCTGTAAGATCCAGCTGTATGGCATTTTCTTAATACCCTACGTGGGGGAGGACTCAGCTCATTGTGGGCAGGTCCTGGGCCAGTGGTCCTGAAGCCTTTAAGGAAGCAGGCTGAGCTAGCCATGAGGAGTAAGTCAGTGAGCAGCACCCCTCCATGGCCTCTGCATCAGCTCCTGCCTCCAGGTTCCTGCCCTGCTTGAGTTCCTGTCCTGACTTTCTTTGATGATGAATAGTGATGTGGAAGTGTGAGCTGAATAAACCCTTTCCTCCCCAAGTTGCTTTAGTCATGGTGTCTATTACAGCAATTGTAACCCTGACTAAGACAGAAATGATACTGAAATTTGAATTCTGCATAAATGTCATATAATCACAAAGTATTTCATTTATACTCACTTTTATTTTCCCCTCCAATCATTTAAAGATATAAAACCAGGGGTTGGGAAGATGGCTCAGTTGGTGAAGTACTAGCCACATGGGGATCTGAGTTTGAACCCCAGTGTAAATAAGTCTCACCCCGAGGTGCATTTCTGTCATCTCAGACAGGAGGATCCCTGGAATTCTCTAGTCAGTCAAGCTAGCTGAATCAGTAGCCCTGGCCCAAGAGAGAGATCTCATTATAAAAGAGGTCGCCCTCTAGCATCTGTACACATACACACATACATGAATGCACACATACCCACCCTCCCCCACCCCACACACAGATAAAGATGTTTAACCGTTCTGGATTTGTGACCATAAGAAAGTAAGTGGTGGGCTGTTTGTGATGGCTTCATGCAGAAGTTGGCTGGCTCCTGTCGGAGGAATTAAATAAGATTTATATTATTGCAATTATTATTTTTAATGATGTGGAAATATTGATGTTTTTAACCTTAAAATAAGCAAGCATATGCCTTTTGTACCCCAGAGCACCAGACATCATGAAAGTTGGTGTTTTTCAGACTCAGGGTACGTAATTTTTAAAGTGGCTAAGATACCATGTCAGATCAATTGATAAGTGCAATGTATGAAAGCATATGAAACTAATTCCAGGAAATACCTTGTATTTATGTCCTTGGGTCTGAGTTTCTGAGCTCTCTGTGTTTCGAGATGGAATTGGGTTTATTCAGAGTCTCAGGTTATATATCTTGATGGCTACATGAGCTCAATATTTGGTTCTCTCACTACAGCAGGTAAAGCTTTTCCAGGCTGGTTTAGTTTACAGCAATTACATTTGCTTATCACTCCAGAGCAGAATTCCATTTGAAGTCAGTTATTAATGTCCAAAACGCACTTCCAGGAAATAATTTCCAACGTTTTATTTATTAAAAAGAACGTGCTGTTTGTTCAAAGGCATCGATGTAATTTATAAAGTTCGATATTAGATATTTTACGAGGCAATATAAAGAACACCGTTCCGTGGGACCCTGCTGCTTAATTACGCCATGGTGCGTTCAGTGTCAGAACTCAATGCTATTTTGCAGGCAAACTTCCTGCCACTGAGCTGTACCCCCACGGTGCTATTTTTTTTGTGCTGCTCTTGAGGCACACAGTAAATTTAGTAAAGAAAAAAGAGGGGGGAAAACAGTTTTTACCTACCCCAACCACAAAATCTTCTGATCTGTGGGGTTTATTTTTAAGAAACACGTTCAAGAGGCTCACCAAGGAAGCTGTTTTGGTCATATGCTCTGTGTGTGCTCATGTGCACATGCATGCATATATGTGGATGCATGCATGTCTGTATGTGTTCATGTGTGTATATGTGTTTGTGTATACACTCTCTGTGTGTGCATGTGCCTGCATGTGTGCATGCATGCTGTGTGCATGTGTATATGCTCTATGCCTGTGTATATGTACACTGTGTGTGTGTGTAGTGTGCAATTAAGTGCATGCACACTTGCATGCATGCATACATACAGAAGGCAGAAGGCAACCTAGAGAATTGCTCCTCAGATGTCCTGCCCCTGTCTCCACCTCTCCAGATGTGGGGTTATTAGCATGCATTGCTACAGCTAGTGTTTTTTTTTTTTTTTTAAATCATGGATTCTGGAGGTTGAACTAGAGTCTTAGGCTTGCAAAGCAAATGCTCTGCTCACTGAGCCACCCCTTGACCCTAGTTAAACATATTTAATAGCATGTTTATATGGAAAAGGAAGAAAGGTGGGGGGGTTGGAGCCATCTGGAAAGTCGGGCATTTGCCACCATATCTGGCCATCTCTACACAACTGTGTTCCTCACACTGTTCAAAGATGGTCTGTGATACCAGCTGGAAGCCTCCATCTTCAGTCTTTATCTTGACCTCAGTGAGGGGCAAAGTGGAAATTCTGGGGAGATGTACAGGAGTGCCCCTGTATGAAGGAAGTACCCAGTTAGGAGTGGGCCTAACTCTACGGCACTCTCTGGTCTCCAGAATTACCCAGAAGACTCAGTTATCAGTTGGCCTCTATAGGAATCCACTCTGTAGCAGAGCGTATTGGCTATTTACTGCTGGGTAACAAATTATCCCCCAATGTGGCAACTGAAAAACACAAATATTTATTATTTCAAATGGGGGGGGGTCTGGTTCAACTTAGATAGGTGGATCAGCTTCTCTTGAGAGGACAGTCAGTGCTATTTTCATCTAATAGCTCATCATGGGGTGAACTATCCACTTCCAAGCTTGCTTTCCTGGTTGCTAACTGGAGGTCTCTGTTGCTCACCACACAGGGGCATCTGAAGATCTGACATGACTCTAAGATTCACCTAGGATAAGCCATCCCAGAGATCCCAAGTTTGAGACAGTTGAAGGATATTTGTTTTTGCAACAGGGGCTGACTGTGTAGCTCCGGCTAGCTGGGAACTTGCTATGTAGACCAGGCTGACTTTGAACTCTCAGAGCTCTGCCTGCCTCTGCCTCCCAAGTGCTGGGATTAAAGGTATGTATCAGTATTGTAGCCTTTATTCTAGGTTAATTGTACTCATTTGAGGAAAGTGGCTAAGTCCAGCCCAAACTTAAGGGCTTCTTCATACACCTTAAATCCTGGCGGTTGTCAGGATCTGTACCCCAATAAACTACCCTTGTCTTAGCACCTGCTTTGGGAAACCCTAACCCTAGACAGGTGACAGTAGTGACTGAAGCAGAAGAAACTACCAGGCATGGAGTCCCAGCTATGTGTCAAGGCCTGGAAAACAACACTATTATAACAAACTTGCCATTTTCTCAATCAATTTATTCTGTACATGTATTATAAGTGACAGCTACCAAAGCTGAAGAAGTGACGCTTGAAGCCACCCAGTTGGCAGGTGTTATACAGTGCCAGCTAGTGCTCTAGGGTCTACAGATGGAGCAAGAATATCAGGGGCTGGGGAGATGCTTCAGTGGGTAAAGCCCTCATTGCTCAAGCATGTGGATCTAGTTCAAATCCCCATAAAAAAGCATCCACATAAAAAGCCAGGTGTGGTCTCCCACTGTGAGAGGCCAGAGACAGGAGGATCCCTGGCACTTGTTGGCTGCCAGCCTAGGTCTACGTTTAGTGAGAGACCCTATCTCAAGGGAATACATTCAGAGAGTGATAGTTCAAGGTGACATGTGTCCTCCTCTGGTCTCTGAGTGTGTGGTTACAGGTATGCAGCAACACACACACACACAGAGAGAGAGAGAGAGAGAGAGAGAGAGAGAGAGAGAGAGAGAGAGAAGGGGAGGGAGAGAGGAAGGGAAGAAGAAAGGAGAGAGAAAGGGAGGGAAGGAAGGAAGGAAGAAAACGGATTATTCAAACGTTGTTCCTGTCCCCATCTCAGGTGCTGTGGTCTAGAGAGGTGACATGCCAGATATTAAACAAATACACGAACAAATGAGTGGCAGCAGGTGTGGCCATGAAGAGAAGGAGCCCTGCTTGCCAGAGACACTCACTGGTGACCCTGCTCAGGGAGCAGGTCCAGGAGGGGCCCCTAGAGGTCCAGGTATTTACTCTGATGCAAGGACCCAAGACTCCATGTGTGGTAGGACCAAGAAGGAATCATGTCTTTTATTAAAAGCAACTTTCGTGTCCTGTCCAGTTCAGCTGGGGCCTGCCAGTTCATCAGAATCCCCGGGGAGAGCAAGAGGTGAAAACTTACCTCCCCCTTACACCTTGTCACCTGACCCATTGATTCCAATGCTGCAGGGGATTGGGCAGCAAGCCATGCTAAGTTTTGAGGCTGCCCTTGAGGAGAAAAGACCTACCCCACTGAGGGCAGGCAAAGGACCTAATGGCAGATACAAAGTAGCGCTGCGTGCTGCTCTCTGAAAGGCGCTATCACTGGCTCACACTCTGGGGTTGCTATCTCCAGGGGAGGAAATGCCATCTCAGAGTGCCCACACCAATCCCCGTGTGACCGAGATCATGGGAACAAAAGTTCGAAGTGTATGAAGCACCTGTGTTTTCTTCCCTGAGGTTGGATGATCTTCCTAGCTTGGAGAGAGATGCTCAGAGCAAACTGGCCTTGTTTTGATCCTCCTGGGGAGGAGTGGGCGCAGCTGAACTGTCTGCTGTGATAACATCTCTAAGGAGGCTGCGGGAGCTGGAGGAGCCTCTTCCCAGACCCCCCTCTTCCCCTTTCTAATGAGCTCGGAGACGCCGGCTGGCCGGACGCAGCAGGCAATGGACAATTAGTGGAGGAGCCTGTCCCACACGGGCTGCACCCGGCATCAGGGCCTTAAGTGTCTGCTTATGAAATCACAGCTAGGTCTGGAGCCTCTCTGCCCGGGCCTCCCCCTCCTGGGACGCTGCATACAGCCTTGGGCGAGGCGGCCCCCAGGGATGTGGCTCAGCCCACAGGATCCGGGGAAAACACAGCCAGAGAAACACAGGAAGACATTCCCACCCAGCACAAAGGCCCTGGCGTCAGCAGGGGACGGGTGGGCACATTCCTGTAGGCAGGGACAAGGAGGATGGCTACTCATCTCTCGGGTTGGGTGTGAGGTCATGCCCTATGTACTTTTGAGCCTCAGTTTCTCCCTCTGAGTAGTGGAAGAATTCAGAATCTGACCAACAGGGACTCAAAAAAGAGACAGGTGTCAGTACCTGGCACATGCCACCCAGGCCGGTGGCCACAGTGCACCCTGAAAAAAGCCAGGCTATGTTTCAATGAAACTTTATTTGTAGGCACCACGTTTTAAATTCCCTGAAAGTTTGATGGGCTGTGAAATATGCATACATACATACATACTACATACATGTATATTATTTGCTCTTTTTCTTTTTTTAAAAGAATTTTACGTGTCAGGGTTGTTGAGATGGCTCAGTGGCTAAGTGTACCGACGGCTCTTGCAGAGGGCCCAGGTCAGTATCCTGCACTCATGTATCAGCTCACAAGCCTCTGATGGCACCAGGCACACATGTGGTTCACAGATATACATGCAGGCAAAGCATCCATATACATAAAATAATACGAATATATCTCTAATTTGTGTATTAGTGTTCTGCCTGTGTATGTTGTCTGTGTATCACATGCATTCCTGGTGCCCACAGAATCAGAAGAGTGAGTGACTGGGATTCCTCCGAACTGGAGTTACAAAATGTTATGAGCAGCCATGTACAGAAGCCAGGTCCTGTGGAAGAGCAGCCAGTGCCCTTAACCACTGAGGAACCCCTCTGGCCACTTTGGTTTCTTTCAAGACTTTCAAAAATGATTAAAGCTGTAGTGGGCTGGGTGGTTTAGTGGGCAAAGGCACATGGCACCAAGTCTGATGACTTGAGTTCGATCCCTGGGACCCACCTGGCAGGAGGAGAGAGCTGGCCTCTACAAGCTGTCTTCTGACCCCACACATAGCAAGCATGACCTTTTGCACATGTACATGTGATACTTTTAAGGCAACATGTGTATGAGTTCAAAGGTCATACAGAGGTAATATTTAGCATGTTTGTACCCTCTTGATCTACAATAGCCCTCTTGTTCAAAAATATTATAAATATTTAATCCTATATAATTTTAAATGGTCTGAGAAGTCACATTTAAAAACAAAGTAAAATGCTAGGGTGTAGCTCAGTGATACAGTGTTTAACTAGTGCACACAAGGCCCTGGACCCATCCTCAGCTCTATGAAAATAAGTAAATATGCTAATAGTGATGTTGGTGATATTGTGTAAACTTTGATATCTTTTTAAACCAGTATATGCAAAAGATACTGGTCTCTCTCTCTCTCTCTCTCTCTCTCTCTCTCTCTCTCTCTCTCTGCGTGTGTGTGTGTGAAGTGTTTGAGGCTTTGAAGTAGATCAAAATCCAACATATACACTCATCCAGAGTTCTTTATCTCCTGCTTGAGGACCATAGGTAGGTGCCAACTAAAGTGACATTATCAAGTAGTCACTCTATTTAAGACCCAACACTAACTACATTTGCATCAAAGTGTAGAGAGGGGTGTGTGTGCATGTGTGTGTGTGCGCGTGCGTGTGTGTCACTGTGTATGTGTGTGTGTGTGTGTGTGTGTGTGTGTGTGTGTGTGTGTGTGTGTGCGCGCGCACGCGCGCCCGTGGTCCAGAAGAGACTTTTGGCTATGGCTCTTCTAACACTGTTTACCTCATATTTGAGACCGGTTCTCTCACTGAACATGGAGTTCTCTGAGTAAACTAGTCTGGCCAAAGAGACCAGGGACCCATCTGCCTCTGTTCCCAGAACTGGATCACAAACAAACCACCATGACCAGCTTTACCAAGATCTTTCTAGAATATTCCTACAGAGGGTCCTAGACTCTCCTCTCCAACCTCAATTCCTCATACCCCTATCTTCACTGATGTGGTTTCTAGTAGCAACCATATAAGCCCCTGGCTTACATCCTCTCCTAGTTGAGTCTATCCTTAACACATGACCAGTCCTCCTAGTGGTCATATTTCTTTCTCTGCCATTGATGGGAGCTTGTTGTGTCCAAATGACCGACTGTCAAACATCAGCCTACTTGGTTATAGCTGAGAGGTATGGAAGACATCCTGGACACTATATGATCTAGGTGGGCCGGGTCTTATCAATTGAAATCCTTAAGAGCCCAAACTGAGGTTTCTAGAGCCCATTGTTCCCTCAAGACAGTGGCGTCAAACTCCTGCTTGAGTTCAGTTGGCTGGCCACCCTGGGGCTTTGGGAGTATGCCAATCTCCATAACTGGAAGTCAGTTCCTTAGACTAAATCTCCCTTTGAGACAGGATCTTATTATGTAAGCTTAGCTGTCCTACAACTCACCTTATAGACCAGGCTGGCCTCAAACTCACAGAGGTCTCTGCACCCTCTGTCTGGGGTGGGGATTGAAGATCCATTTCATCCCATTTGTTTGGAAATCCCCAACTTATACAACAGCCCCACACTTCACTGGCTTCTTCTCTTTAATGTTCTCATCAGTCATGTAGACAGCCAGCCTGGCATTTCCTCTGTCCCTTGGCTCTCAAACATCTCTTCTCCATTTTCTGGTCTCGACATCTAGTTGTCCACCTTCTCTATCTACTTGTACAAATGAACGCCCACAGCCATTCTCCAACAAGGTTAGGTGCCCTCAACCCTTCTCCTTCAGCCTTCCTGAATGACTTAGAACATGACTCATGTACATGTTTTTGGTGTCTGTTCTTCGATCACCAGGAGGCAGGAGGTTGCTTTGTCACATAGCTCAGAAAGTCATGCACTGTAGGTGTCCAACTAACAACTCTTAAGTGAACTACTTGCTATCTCTGCTCATTAGGGTCCTCATTTGGCCCCTGAGGTAGGCACACTTACGTAGCATTTTTTTTTTTTGATAAGGAGACCCAGGATCAGAGAAACTGGAAGTCATGTGTCCTCATATGCAGGGACTGGAGTCGAAAGGGCAGTAGGTGGGCCCAGATCTGCCCGCCAACTGGCAGAATGCCAACATTGGCAGAATGCCACCACTGATGATATCCTTGCAGTGTGTGAATGGTGGCAGGCACTTGTCCACTCGGCAGGAGTGAGTCACACACCTTAGTTGGGGCTGAAGTCAAACGCTACATCTGTTGTTTGTGTAAACTCACCTAAGCACCTGCTTAATTAAGCCTCAGTTTCCCCATCCTCACCACAGGGATGGTCACATCAGCCTCATAGATTTCTATTCTTCCTAGTCTTCTGAAATCTACCACCTTCTCATAGTCTCTCCATCCAAATCTGCCTTCCCCCTCTCAGGGGTTCTCAGCTCGGTATACCCTCTGAAGGACACTTCAGCCTCTGGATTGCTTTTGTGTTTCTGGATGTCCAATCCTAAAGCCTTCTGGTTCCTTCCGCATTGATAACCACCCTCCTGAGGGCCAGTAGAGTACCTTTACTGTTGCAACCTGCTGGCCAGGTCCCTTGGATAACACTGTCTAGATGGGTTGATATTAAAACTGGAAAGTGATAGAAGAGTGGAGACTAGCGTAGCCCGCAGCAATGAGTCCTGTCTGACTCCACTACTGTTTCATCAAACCTTGGAGTCAGGCAGGTCTGAGACCCAACCCTCGCTCAGCTCCCTGCTAGCTTTCCCCCTCCTTGGGAAGGTGACATAACCTATGGGCTTCTTTATTTCTTCTGTGAAGTATTGGGAACAACATCACGTCATGTAGGGAGTGCCACCTGCATTATTGGAGGTGATGGTCCTTGAGGAGACCCATGTAGGACTCCCTGCCAGTGTGAACATCTTCTGTTTCCTAGAAATACATGCAGCTGGCATTTCCCAGGGTCCCCTGTGATTTGCTGAGGGTCACCTGATAAGCTTCTAGCCAATGGAAGGTGTCTTGGCTCTTTTGGATTCCTGTGCAACCCCCCCATGCTGTTTCTTCCTTCACCTATCTGCTAGATGCAGAAATCTAGGAGTTATCATTGCCAATCAACTTAATTCTCAAACTGTGGCCCCTGAATCAGAAGTGTGAGCCTGGATTCCATCCAAAGAGACTGTATGGGGAAGCCCTGGAGGTACAGCCCAGCAGCTGAGCTTTAACAAGTCTCCCAGGGGCTTCAGATGTTTGTTTCAATCAACAAAGCTGCTTCCCTAAAAGATGCCAGAGGAAGGAAGCAAGGGTTTCTGAAGAGGCACAGTACATCCCTATTCATGGATGTTAAGATAATGCATTTTGGGGTGCTTGTTACTTGGTCTCTGTATGATGTAGTCCTGGTTGGCCCGGAGCACTAGACCAGGTTGTGGCCTTAAACTCAGACACCCACTTGACTCTCTCTGACCTCTGGGTGCTGGGTTTAAAGGCATGTGCCAGCACACTATTTTAAAAGTATGCTTAGTTATATTTGGGGGAGGGCATGTGTAAATCAGGGGACAATTTGAAGCACAGCAACTTCTGCAATCATTTGGGTCCCACCCTAGTGACCTAACTCAGGTCCTCTGTATTGGCCACAAGTACTTGACCTCCTGAACTACATTGCCAGCCCTCCACTTATTTTTGAGACAGGATCTCTGACTCGCCCAGAGCTCACCGATTCATCGAGGTCAGCCGATCAATGATGACTGTCCCTGCTATCCCAGCATGGATGTTACAGTAGCAAGCCACCATGCTGTACTTTTGAAGGTTGGTTTTGGGGGTAGAATTTAGGTCCTCGGACTTGTATGGCAAGCATTTTACCCACTGAGCCATCTCCCCAACCCTCCCCCATCCTTTCTGTGAGTTTGGGGCCACACTGAGGGAGCTAAAGCGGCAAAGATCAGGCATGAAGTCATATATTGCAAGATCGGCCTGCACGGCAGCAGCTGGTGGTGGGTGGTGGAAGGCTGCTGCTCACAGTGAATGACCTCCCTGGGTAAGGTGACAGGAAGCCGGAGACAGACATCAGCCCAGCATCCTTCAATTAGCCATCATCCCTGACCCCATCAGAGCTGGAGGAAGTGCTGGTACTTTCCCGCACTCGGGCCCAGCTGCCTGGAGGGCTGGTGGCCTCAGCAGCTGGGGTGGTGGCACCCGAAGGCCCCACACTAACAGAGCCCACTTATTCCAGAGCTCTGCAAAGGGTTAGTAGGTGGAAGGGGGAAGTCGGGCAGCAGGGAGGAAGTGTCTATTCCATGAGCAATCTCAAGAGGTCAGGTTGACCTCTTAGCCTGGCCTGGGGCTGAACAGGACACATGTAGGCAAGGCCTCACTTTTCTGAATCCATGGGCAGGTGGGGATTTCAGGGTTGGGGGGCCGGGTGCTCCAGGAGTTGGAGTATCTGTGCTTCCCTGTGTAGCTGGAGGGAAGGGTGCCTGTTGTCATAGCTTCCTTGCATTATTAGGCGGGAAGGGTGCCTGTTGTCATAGCTTCCTTGCATTATTAGGCGGGGGTGGCCGAGATGGCATCTGCAGCCCACAGAGCTGCTGCTAGAGGCTCTTGGCCACCACGAACAGCGTGGCTCCCGCTTGCTCCTGCGCAGCATCATGGAACACACTGATGATTTACATGGGGTACTCATCTAGTGCGTATAACTTCACTTCAGACGTATCATCTTCACTCTCCCCACATCATGGTGAGAAGCATGCATACCTGGGCGAGACGAGCTTGAGATCTGAGCTATGTGGGCTGACTCTAAGAAACCCAGGCTCTTCCTCCAAGTTCTATTAAAATGTTTGAGGCATAAAATTTACCGTGCTCAAATATGCAACTTAGAGGCAGAAGGTGTCATTCTCTTCTAGGCCTGATTCTGTGTGTATACATATATGTGTGCCTATGTGTCTCTGCGTTATGTGAACATGAGGTGTGTGTGCGTGCGTGCTTGCATGTTTGTGAACATATCCGCTCACACGCATGCACCTATGTGTGTACTCAGAGGGGCACTGAGGTGGAGCCTATTTCTGGAAGCCCCAAGCATCCTAGGATGGCTGACTAAGGTACCAGGGCATCCACCCTACTCTTGTGTCTAGAATGTTCATGTCTTACCCTCTTCCCCCTCTCCTTTCACACTGGTCAGATGACCCCTCTAACCTGCACACTCTCCTTCCGATTTTCTTTCTGATAAACCCTTGGATGTTTAAACCTGTCTGGCAGTGCATGGAGAAATCAGGCAAACCCTCACAACTTATAACAGTCTCTCTCTTTTTTTTTTTGGTTTTTCGAGACAGGGTTTCTATGTGCAGATAGACTCACTGGCTGTCCTGGACTCACTTTGTAGACCAGGCTGGCCTTGAACTCATAGAGTTCTGCCTGCCTCTACCTCCCGAGTGCTGGGATTAAAGGCGTGCACCACTACTCCTGGCGAGGGTTTCATTTTTATTGTATGTACTTTGGTGTTTTGCCTGCATGTATGTCGTGGCAGGGACGTGTCGGATCTCCAAGAACTGGACTTACAGACAGTTGTGAGCTGCCATGTGGGTGCTAGGAATTGAACCCATATCCTATGAATGAACAGCCAGTGTTCTAAACCGCTGAGCCATCTCTCCAGCCCAACAGTCTCTCTCTTTTGTTTTAACCAAAGAGGAAACTGAGATCCAAGAGAAAGATTGCTTTAAGTTTAGTGGGAGGAGGGGCATGGATGGGTCTAATCTGACTTTCAGATCAGTCATATGGTGCTCAGCTCTGACCCTCAGCTGGGAGGATGAAGGAGGATTCAGAGGGGATCAGAAGGTCAGCAACTGGGCAATCTGGAGACCAGAAAGCCCACGCAGAAGATAGGGGTAGAGCAGCCCCTAGGTAGGCATGATGAGTGCAGAAAGTGCTCTGGGTCTCCAGCCTGGTGACAGGGGTGGTGTTGCTGGAAGGCAGAAGGTGGGAGGTGAGTGGACAGGTTCACTGGGAGTTTGGTCTTTGCTTTCAGTGGAATGGGACACCATCTGGAAGTGGTCCACCAAGAGCTCTATCATCACATTTGCTCTTTAAAGTCACTCTAGCATGATGGGAGGAAGTACCTTATGCACAGGGATCTCAAGTCGTCACCTCAAGCCACAAGCTCACTTTGAGCAGAAGGAGCAGTGTCATGGTGGCTCATACTGGGAAAGGACAATGAGACCCAAGAGAATGAGGGTGGCTTAGGGAACACACAGTGCAACTCCTGAGGACAGACCCTGTGCTCTGAAGGGAAACCCAAGAATTCCCAAGTCCTGGGTCTCTTGGCCTCTTGTGTGTTTATACAAGAAAGAGCCATTGAGACTCCGTGCCTGCTGGAGCTGGTGACCGAGGAAGGAAGCTCCCTGCGAGAGCTGTCTAACTGGGGACAGACACGGTGAGCAGGTCACAACTACTAGACGTCAAAGCATAGAGAGAGGGAAAGTCTGAGGAGTTTTGGAAACAATGCCTGTTTCCAAGATGACTCATGAACTACTGATTTTTTGTTTTTGTTTTTGAAGCTCTTGGTGGTTGTGGACCAAATGCTTAAACTGAGGGCTGGGTTGGAGTACAACACAGCTGTCATCATATCCCCCGGAGTCATAGACCCCTCACTATAAGTAGAGGCAATGGCGCCTTCTTCTTGGAGGTGACCAAGCTATTTATTTATCTCAGGAAGGGCTGGAGTTATAGCTCAGTGGCAGAGTACTTTCCAAGTGTAAACAAGGCCCTGAACCACGGGGATTGGATCCCAGTACTGTAAGAGGAAAAAAAAATCGTCCCAGTATAGAGAATGCAGATGATTCAAAGATTCAAATATATATGTATTATATATTTATATTTTATACATGATTATGTGCATATACACATCTATATAATTTATGGTTTGTAGTGTGTTTTGCAACCACTATGATAATTTTGCATGTTTGCTACATAAACTCTGGGTAAGAAAATTTTTATGTGATAGTTTCCCTTGGGTGTGGGGATATAGCTCATTAGGAGAGCACTTGCCTAGCATGCACAATGCTGGGGTTCCATCCCCAGTACCGTACAATCAAGGCGAGCTGGTAAAAACTTCTGTGATTCCAGCGCTTGGGAAGTGGAGGCAGAATCAAAAGTTCAAGGCCATCCTCGACTACATACTGATTTCTAAGTGAGCCTGAACTATATGAGGTGGGGGAGGGGCATCCTTTGGTATCCATGGCTATTGTGACAACGATGGCAGGTGGCCTGTGGCCAGCCACAGTCTGGGAAGACCTAAGCAGTGGATGCAAATATCATCCCAGCTCAGAGTACAAATGGATGCCACAGAAATGTTGACTGAGGGCTATCTTTGAGCAAGATGTCACGTTGCCTCCTGCTCAGCCTGTGTCCCCAGCACCTTCCTCTCCCCTTCCTCCAGACCTATCTTTTACAAACACATAAGCACTGTCCAGCCCCATCAGGCCTCTGGTTAGATCCCTACAGGAGGATAGCTGGGATGAATATTTCATGGTTTTGACTGACAGCTGTTGAGGACCTGTTTTGGGTCTGGCGCCCACACTAGTTAAGGAGGGGTGGGCTCAGGAGGGGAGCAGATACTGTCCACCCAGCCATTGATCCACTGGGTCCAATCTGTGCTGATCAAATGCTCTGCGCCCAGCTTATTGCCCACAGCAGCACATAATGGCCTTTAAGAGGAACAGAGCAGCTTAGTCTCTTGTGCCCCCTGGGGCCCACAGAGGCACCACTAGGCCCCCCAGAGACTCATTTCTCTGTCTCCAGCTGTGGTCCCCATGTCCTCATGGTGCCAGAACTATTCTAAGAAGCCTAACACAGTCCTTCCCACGCCCCAGATTCACCATGCCATTAAGGCCTGACGCCAAGATCCCTTTCTCGAGGGACCCAGATGGCAGAGTGTCTGTCAGCCTGCAGCCTCTGCTGAGGTGGGTATATGCCCAAGATGACCTCAGTGACCCCACAGAAATGGCTCTGACACTGCTAAGTCCTCCTCTCCATGTACCCTTTGATGCTACACAGGGAGAGAGTCTCCACCTCCACGTGCTCTGGCTTTGCACATCTAGTCCCAAATGTTCCCACATCCCAAGGCACTTAACTGGCTTTCTCAGTAGGTAACTGGCATCCTGGATGTCTCTCTCTGTGTCTCCACTTTAGAGAGACAGAAAGAACGGGTACCTAGGTGACTACAATTTGACCGTGGCCTTGGACACACTTTCTAGTGTGTCCTGCTGTGTCCTTGACTGTGCCCTGACTGCTCCATGTCCTTGAACACCAACTTCATTTCTGAGAGGTTCCAATTCCTCTCCACAGTGGAGGATTGGAAAAGTGCGGTTTTGGGGTCACTGGTAACAGAGGTAATGCCTCTAAAAGGCGAGGCATTTCTAAGTGATATGAAACCCAGAAACTGTTTTTACCATTTGTGCTTACAAGGCATATCCTTTACTGACTGAGCCATCTCTTCAGTCCAAAGATTTTTCTTAAGGAGTCTCAAAGGGAGAATGCAGGACTGGAGCTGAGTATGTGAATATGTTTGCATGTCCAGCATACACACGGACTTGAGTTGAAGTCCCTATCTCTGGACAGACCATGGTCTGATAGATAGTCCAGCAAGAGAGTCAGGAGATCTGTCATGTACTGATGGCTGAGTCAGCCCTGGCCTTCTCTTACTGTTGATGGGAGCCAGTGATCTGTATGTCCTTCTCCTTTGACCCTAGGTGACTTCTGACCTCAGCTGGGACTCCTAGGCATGAAAAAATAATGAGGAATAAGAAAAGGAAGCAAAGGAGAAAGTATAGACTGAGAGCAGTCTCCGTGTTGTCAGATAAGATCACCTATTTAATGTCAATTAGTGTTTTTAACAACTGACTGCTGCGCCATTAACTTGCAAAAGCGATCTTGGGGGCATGCCAGCATGCCCCAGCAGACTAGCTTGGGCAGTGCTTCAGTGCTGGGTGAGCAAAGTGGGTTCAGATTGCAGGCTGATTGCAAGCTGGCATTGTCTGAGCTGGGTACACGCAGCCAGGGGTGGGGAGTGGGTAACCGAGGAGTGAAGTATTTCACTGAGTGGATATTTATAGCAGGTCTTGGAATAAATGATCCATAGAGAGGGCAGGAGGGGTGAAGATGCTGGAGGTTGGCCAAACTTTGGGTGCCAGGTCTTGCCAAGCTGAAATCTCAGTGGTTTGCTCTGTTCCGGGATCCAGGTCACCTCATGTTGGGGTAAGAGTTGAGGTCAAGTTCATGTCTTTGCTCTTATACTAGTAAATGTAGATCTTAAACTTGTTTTTTCCCCCCTGTGAACTTCATTCCTGGAGTGGTAAGATGAGATCACGACTCAATTGGCAATGAACTCTCAGACCATTTTCTGTCTTTGTGTTCACTCACTGTGACAGTCACCTTAGAAGATGGCCTTCAAGGAGGTCATCTTCTGGTATCCATAGCCTTGTGTAACTCCCTGCCATGCAGACTAGGGCTGACCTGATCACTCACAGGATATTGTAGATATACACTGGTCACAAGTGACACTGGGTTATACAAATTACTGTGACTTCCACCTTGCCATCTGTGGTGGAAGTTGGGTCTCTTTGGTGAAATTGGTGGGCAGTTTGGTTTGGGATCTGGCAGCACATAGGGAAAAGCTTAGCCTGATGGGATGGACAAAACCAGGTTGTGGCTGGACAATATACCCTGTTGAAGGGGGATAGCTAAGAAACCTCATAAGCCATGCAGATGATGTCAGTTATCATGAGAAACAACAAGACTGTTGGACATCGCAAGAAATATCGTGGATCCTTGAGACTGCCAAGTATTTTAGATAATGCAATATGTAAGCCAGAGAATTCCACGTGGTCTTTCTCTTCCTCTTGCCCTCACTGACTGATAAGTCACACTGAAGAAAAGCACAGCAAGGTACTCTATTAACAGAATTTAGATTGTTATATTCCAAGGCAAAGGCCTAGCATAAAAATTGCTGAGAGTTTCTTGAAGGTGTCTGTCTGTCTTGGGGCCCCAGAGCACCGGAAAAGTGAGAGAGGCCAGCAGAGTTCAGAAGCCGCTTGGAAAAACTTCCAGCCTTGAGACTTGCCCAGGCCAAAGAGACCATGGAGGCGAGTCTTAGTTGATTGAAAAAGCCTCCCTCATCTTGAGTGAGCTAACCCAGCCAGACTCAGAAGGATGCACATGGCATCTATTCACTTATAATCAGATTTTAGCCATATAGTACAGGATAACTATACTACAGCCAGTGCATCAAAGGGAACAGGAACATAGACTCTGTTTCCTGTCAATGAGACACTTTGCCCTAGTGGTGCTGCCTTGTAGGCCCCCAGTGTATGAGGAGGCTCTTGGCCCTCATACCAGTTCTGAACTGGGGCAGGTGACTGATATGTAGGGACACTCCACTCCGGAGGAGTGGGATGGAAGAGATAAGGGGTAGAGGGTGGGAGGGTAGGAGGACTGGGAAGGGTAGAGAGGGTGCTGTGATGGAGATGTAACCTGAAGTAATAAGTAAACATTAAAAAAAAGAAAAAGCTGCCCTCAGTTGGCGATTGGAACAGACTGATTTTATAAACCGGCTACCATTTGGTGGTGGAAAAAGACTGTCCTTACAAACTGGCAAAGTAAGGTCCAACAAACACTAATCTTTGAAAGAGACTGCCTTCTGGGACTGATGTAAACCAAGCCAACCTACACGGACCTACATTAAGAATATTAATATCTAGGGACACTCCACTCCAGAGGAGTGGGATGGAAGGGTTAAGGGGTAGAGGATGGGAGGGTGGGGCTGGGAAGGGGGGGAAGAGGACAATATGATGGAGATGTAACCTGAAGCAATAAATAAATAAATTTATTATTTAAAAAAGAACATTAATAGCCTTTTTAAGAAAGTTAAAATAGTGTTAAGTGTTTTTAGATAGGTTTTAGAGTATTTTTAGGTATTAAGATATTTTTAGATAGATTATAGATTTTAGATTATAGGTTTTAGGTTATAAGGTTTAGGTATTTTATAGATGTTTGTTAAATATTAATAAATATAAGTGTTTATAAATAAAAATATTCTGTTACAGCCTTCCCTCAGTTCCTGTCTCAAAGAAATCAGTTGCCATAATCGTAAGCATGCTCAAACAGTCCCTGGAGAGGCTCGCATGATATAACTGAGGCTTCTGGCCACCAGCTTGCATCAGCTTGCCAACCAAGGGAGTAGCCGCCTTGGAAGTCCTTCCAGCCTCAGTCAAGCCTGCTAGTGACTGCCGTCCCTGCGAATGTTTAGACTATGACTTCCTGAAACCTCCTCATATGGGGCAACTCAGCTCAGCTCGGATCCCTTGAGTTCTGTGGTCCATGGAGATTGTGTTGTCAGACAATAAGTGACTATTGGTTTACGATATTAAGCCTTGGAGAGATCTGCCCCATAGAAGTGATAAGACAATAGCTTAATGAATCTATTTATCAGCTCCTCATACAGTGTAGATATCTAATAAATAGTTATTTATGAATGAATTCGTGATACTCCAATAGGTGACTTGGGGGACCAAAACAGATAATCTTTGGAGGTCCTCAGTGTATTGTCAGACACTCAATAAATAGCCATCCTTGACTGGTATCAGTACTATCTTTCTCATACCCAATATTTCTTATAACCTAATTTCTCATAACCTAATTAGCAGTTTGACTGGTTTAAGGTTGAGTGGGATCTTTAGTCTGTGGCTTCCTGAGGAGGAATAACAAGCATGAAAGAGTAGAGTTGGAATGGAGGGAAGACTGAGGGGGAAACCAGGAAGATGAATGAAGAAGAGAGGAGTCTAAGAGAATACCCACAGATGGCATTTACAGTCAGGAAGTCTCAATCCTTGCCTTCCCTAGCTCTTCGGTGTTTGGAGCAAGACCTGTTGTTGGCTTTGGCATTGGGTGAGTCCATGTAATCTGCCCATTCTCCTTGAGAAACACATTGGAAAGAAGGGTTTGGCAGGGCCTACTTTTGACCCTCCTGTTCTTTGGCTTCCTCAGCAAAGTGGAGGGTTTGGACCAAAAAGCAAGGATTGATTGTCTGGACAGCTCTGGATTCTGAGAGTGAACTGAATTTTGACATTTCTGTTGGGAACTGAAGAGGACAGTTTGGTTGAACAAAGTGTCAGAGTAGACATCAAGAGAAGAAGGTATCCATCTATTCAATGTGTCGGTGTCCCTCAGGACCTAAAAGCCCTGAAATGTTTGTAGAATGGCATATTGGAAGCTATACCAGAGAGGCCTTCTGTCAGCCAGGTGGGCATATATGCCTTGATTATGTTTAAATTCATCCATCCCTTGCAATCGTGCTGGCTAAGGGTTTTTGTTCATCACCTCTGCCCAGAAGAAGAGAACACTGAGTAGAAATTTTCTCCTACCTAAACTTCTCTCTGGCATCTCCATTCTTGCTGACCCAGCCAGCCCTACACATTTTGGATACATTCAGTCAAAAAGTACTTTCTCAGTGCTTCTCCAGGCTGCACTAGTCATTGAGAATCCAATGGTGACTAGGATAGATACAACCACACTCTGAGGAAGCCTGTGGCTTATAGGAACAGGTCATCAGGTGTCATGAACACTGCAAATGGTGGCACTTGGGTTATCTGGAGGTTGGGAGTTCAGGAGCATCTCCTCATGGAGGGGATGTTGACACAAACACCACGCCTGAACCTGGAACCTGGAGGATGGTCTTTGATCCAAGGCACTTTCTTAAGAAGGATTTTGTAGTCCAGAGCAAAGGATAAAGATGTCAGAGCTTGAAGTAGCTTTAAAAAGATGCCTGAGTTCCAGAATTTCAAGGTCACAGAGTGAGCTGATGGCTTGATTCTAGATTCTTCCATAAATAAAAGATCCCTTCCATTGGCCTGACTCCTAATGGGAACTTATTGATACAAAGGGATCCAGAGATGGAGTGGCTTCAGAAACTGTAGGACTTCAAATTTGACATATGTCCTATCCATTGTGTGTGTGTGTGTGTGTGTGTGTGTGTGTGTGTGTGTGTGTGTGTTCTTGCTTATGCCAAGACCTCCCATACTTCCCCGGAGCTCTGTTGCTCCAAATTCAATGCACTGGACAGCAGGGCTGTGTGGCAGCCATTAGAAACCCCAAGAAAGAGTTAAGCCTTTAGGACGCACAGTCTGACAATCGCAGGCAGATGCAGAAGGGGTTGACGTGGCCCCAAGGGTTAATACTATTTTGTTTACCGGGATTATATGTTACATCAGGTTAGAGCAGGCAGGAGGTCACAGGGGTCAGAAGCCCCCCTCACTGCCCCCCTCCCCCACTGTCTCCTCCATTTCCAGCTTCGCTGCCTCCTTTAATCCGATGACCCCAGACACGAAGCTTTCCTTGAGGTTTTCTTGCCAGGGCCCTCAGACTCCTTGCAGCCGACGCCAGCCGTCTCTCCCTGACGGGCCCTCAGAGGCCAGCGTGTACGCTAAAAGGCACTTTGTGTATGTGAGGAAAACGGTCCACTGCAATTTGCACTGCGGTTTCTTTGGACAAGAGCAGATGGGAAAGGGCCCCCTTGCCCTCTTTTGCTTTTTCTCGCTTTTATTCCTGTTGTATAACATATTCCCTCTTTTCCTGCTTCTAATCCCATCTCTCTTTTCATTTTTTAAAATCTTCTTTATTTGAACAGAGGCAGATTTTCTCCCTTTTTTCTTTTTCCTCATTTAAAAATTTTTTGTTTAGTTTTCATCTCATGAAACTGGTAGCGACAGCGAAGATCTTGAAGCTTGAGCAAGGGTCTGGCTCTGCACTCAGAGTTTAGGAGAGACTGAAGATTCTTTACTCTCTCACAGCCTTGGTTTCCTTTTTACAGAGCCCAACCTTTATGGATTCACTGTCATGAGTTTGTCACAAAAGTATACCAAGGCCTGGTATATGTTTGGCGCCAAATAAATAGAAATCTTTCAAGGTCCTGTGTATTTCTTCTGTTCTGTTTATCTTCTTTGTTTACCTATGATTCTTTTAGTGACTCCCCCAATCCCATTTCTGGAGGATTCTCTGCAGAAAGGTATTTCTGTTTCATAACAAGAACCTTATCAGGGGCTAGAAAGATGGCTCAGCGGGCAAGAGAGACTGCTGCTTATGCTGGGGTCCGGAGTGTGGGTCCCAGCACCCATACCAAGTGGCTCACAACTGCCTGTAACTCCAGTTTTGGGGGATCCAACGCCTCTTCCGGACTTCACAAGCAGCTGTGCATGCATGTGCATGGGCATGTGCGCATACACACATTTAAAAATAAATCTATAAAAAAAGAAAGAGAACCTGGCCTAGCACTCAGCACCTATGTAGATTAAAGCAGTGCCTCCAACCCCTTGTCCTGACTCTCCTCCTCGGTGCCACAGCTGTGGGAATGCTTCTCCTCCAGGGCCACATGAATGCCACGTGAATACCACGTGAATGCCCATCCTGCCACTCCGTACCTCTCAGACAGGCCTTATCACTGCTGCCACTGACTGCTGTTCATAGATGTGTGTGCTACTAGCATGCTACCACCAACCCTCTTTTCATTCATTTGCACATTTGTACATCTTGCATCCATTCAGCATTATTTATTCATCTATCATCTATCTAACTATCTATCTATCTATCTATCTATCTATCTATCTATCATCTATCTATCATCTGTCCATCCATTATCTATCCCTCTATCTCTCCTCCATCTACTTATCAATTGGCCAAACATCCAATACCCTCTATTTGTCTATCTACCCATCTGTACATCTATCCATCCATCCTTCTATGCAATTATTGATCATTTTATTTATCCATTCATCCTCCTCCATCCATCTATTCACCCAACCTCCATCTTTCCTTTTATCCACCCATTGACCATACACCCAGTATCTTCTCTCTGTCCTCTGCCAATTACCTACCTATCTATTCATTCATGCAACTGTTGATTTACTCATTCATTCATCACCATCCATCCACCCACCCACCTACCCACTGTTCATTCTTTCAAAATCAGCCAACCAGCCAACCAGCATACCTACTATCCTCCTATCCATAGGGCATTTACCTGTCTGTCCATCTAGCTTCCATTCAGCTTTCATCCGTCTAGCAGGAATGGCTGGTAATCATTTGTCCTTTCATCTACCCATCATTCATCTTTCTGTCATCTACCCATTTACTTATTCAGACTGGTTGTAAAATAAGGTGATTGGTGTAAGTGAGGATGTCTCACAAAATCCTATTTGATTGTCCCAGAGCCACAGAAATAAAAACAGCACAACTTTGGAGACATAGGTCCTTCCATCCAGATTCCTTCTAGAACAGGGTGACCTTTAAGACAGGACATATATAAATGAGTGCCTTGTAGTTTTTAAACTGGCTTCACTGAAATCCAAAGTTTCAGTGACTGTACTAGCAGAGGTGCGAGAGGGTGGGGCTACTTCAAACATGTTGCTGCCCAACTCATCTGCTTTTATATTAATCTCTGCTTAAGATTTTGCTTGGTGAAATGAGTGCTCACTTGCTATGCAATTTTCTTCTATTAGTGAAACAGCTCTATTTGAAAGCCCTCCTACACCATAGACCACTGGTGTCAGCCTGATGCTTGGACACCTACATCTCCTCACCCAAGAGGATGCCATATGCATACGAGTTTCTACTAACCCAGTTTTAAGACGTATTGACAACTGTACGTACTAAAGAAAAGTAGAGAAAGAGCTGCCATCTATGTTGCTAGTCATAAAAATGAAGGGGTAAAGGTTTATCCAGTGCTTGCTTTACACCAGGCAATCTGCTTATCTTTAAATGGTTGCTCTCTTTAAACCCTAAACAACTATAGATGAAAGTAGACTAAGGTCAAGAGATAGCAATACAGTTACTCAGAGTCACACAGAAATCACACTGAAAGTTGGAATTTGAACCCAAGAATGATCATAAAAGGTACTTGCCTGCAGAGGAGGCTGCTTACCTGATAGATGTAGCCATTGGGGCTGGTTCTTGTCTCTTCTACTGTTAGTTATTCATTCAATTTCTCCACCAGAGGGGACCCAGGGACTCACATTTCCAACAATCTAAAGTTATGGATCTATTTGGGAAAGATTGTGGTCTGTGCTTTGCAAACTGATCCCATCAAAGCCCAAAGGGGTCCTTGCAATTCTTCATGGGTCTCCAATGAGCATGGTTAGAGGGTTACCATTTCAGCATGGATGTTAAGTACATCTGGCTTCATGTCTAGGGTTGACAAGATACTAAGTGGGTCACCTTGTGGAAATGACAAATTTCTTCCTAGAATCCCAGCTTTCTCATCTTTAATAGAGAATTATAATAATAAGTATGTCTGAAAGTTAAAAGGGAAAAATGCATCTACAATGTCAGCTAGAGATATTTAGTGATCACCTAAAAGTGTTATGGCATCACTGTCACCATCATCACCATCATCATCACCATTGCCATCATCACCATCATCATCATCATTATCATCACCATCATATCCTTCATCATCATTGTTGTTGTCATCAGTTTCATCATCATCATCATCATCATCATCATCACCATCTATGGCTCTGTGTAGAAGTCTATGCATCCAAATAACACTACGGTTGAAGAAGGAGTCCAGAAATCAAAGACCTAAGCTAATCTGTGTCAGATCCTTGAGCATGAACTGAAGGAGGAATGTGGTGTTCATTCTTCCCCAGATAAGGGCTATTTTTCCATGATATGTTCACAGATATTAAATGACTTTCAACATTGCCTTTGAGGTTCCCTGATGCCATTACAATAGACTGGGGCATTTCATGACTGAAGCTGGATCTGAATTGGAGTCTTGCTGTGTTTTCTTGTAAGGTTTCTCTGATCATAAGATATACATTTTCCCTTTGCAAGAACTAAAAGTGTATTTGGTTTTTTTTGTTTTGTTTTGTTTTTGAGAAGAAAAACTAAGTGGGATGTTTCTCCTTACTTCCCTGATGAGGGACAGTGTGTGTACTCTTGAGAGCAGAATCTAGATGAGTTCTGCCGGGCGGTGGTGGCGCACGCCTTTAATCCCAGCACTTGGGAGGCAGAGGCAGGCGGATCTTTGTGAGTTCGAGGCCAGCCTGGTCTACAAAGTGAGTCCAGGACAGCCAAGGATACACAGAGAAACCCTGTCTCGAAAAACCAAAAAAAAAAAAAAAAAAAAAAAAAGAATCTAGATGAGTTCTAAAGCCACCCTAAGTCTTGTTCTCTTACGTGGAAATAGAGGCAACTACTCCCAACAGTGCTTCATCCCAGATAGTATTAAATTAAGGTCACATTTCCCAAAACACATCTCTGTCTTACAAAAGATGTGACTGACCCAGACTTCAAGGGGAGAAAACCGAGGCCCATTCAAGTATATTTAGCCTGCTCAAAGACAGGAGGTTGGGAAATAGCTTTAATTCCACCCTCTATATGCTTAACACTATGCTCTGGGATTCACATCCTGTGTGTTCCATCTCAGGTCCCCAAACAACCTCTGGAGCAAACAGGAACGTTACATTGAGATGGACAAGAGTTCACTCTGTGGTTGCATCAGCACGTGTTTATGACATACTGAGCTACTTGGAGTATTGAAGGGATCTGAGCTAAGGACAGAGCTGGGTTTAATATATCCCCACTGTTGTTTGACAGCCATGGGTTTGTTAAGGAGGAACCAAAGTAAGCGCTTGAGCTGAGAGTCTGACCCAATCAGCATGAGGACTGTTTCACCTCCATTTTGGAAGAAGAGCTTGCTGCAGTCTGCAGACCATTATCTTTGGAACTCCCACAACACGCCAATCTGCTGCTGCTCCAGGCTCTATGCTGCTTTAGTGACAAGGACATGGCCACTGTCATTTGAAGGGCAGGTAAAGGCAGATCAGGCACCTGTGAGTGAATGAGATCAAATCTGGCAGTAGCTTGGAAGGATGTCACTGGAGACTATAGCATTCTAATCAGAAAAGGAATTGTACCTACAAAGGCCCTGGGGTGAGCACAGGATGAACAGCGGTAGATGTCCTATGCCTCACAAGTTCTCTGCGTCTATTCTGTGGGCTCTCCATCATCTACTGAAGGTCATTCACCCAGGATCTTGCTGAGCATTCACAGAGAAGGGTCCTAAGAGCAGTCATTTCCCTTACAATCTCAAAGATGCTTGTCCCAAAGCCAGACCTTAAATGACCATGACTCCAGGTCAGCTGAGAGACTCACAGTCATATCCATTGTGATTAAGTGACATAGGCCTTCCCAGTCTGAGGCAGCTGGGAAATGTCATGTTTTTCCTGGGAATTCCTAATGTAAACTATAAAGCTGCTGTGCCAGGTGGGGCTGGAGCATCTGGAACTTCAGCATGTACCTAATCTTGAAGATATAGATATGCCACAGCTCATGTGACCATGTAGATTCCCAGGAAGGACTCCCAGGGAGTCCCTGAGACTCCCAAAACCTGAGAAGATCTATCTACCTTTGCTAGGGCCAGAGTTTCATGAAGCTTTCTCCCAATATCAAGAATACACATCATAAGAATATTCCAGAACAAAGCAAGATGGCAGAACAGAATGGTCACAGCACCTGCTTGTGGTGTATACATCGCTCACCAGCTGTCCCTTCATATTGCCCTCACAACCCCACTGTGGGTCAACATTGGCATTACTCTTATTGTATAGCTGAGGAAACCCAGTCATGCAGTGGTTCAGTGTCTTGTCCAATGATAGCAACGTGATAGAAAGTGGGTCCTGACTGTCTAACTCCAAAGTGCACTGGGGCACTGGAGTCTCTTTCCCCTCGTCTTTGAGATTTCTCACCTGGAAGATGGGGTCCGGACACCTGTGTATGTCCATGCTTTAAGCAGGCACACACCCAGAAATGAGCCCCAAGGGAACTTACCTATCATATAAAGTGTTCCACTTATTCCCAACCTTGGAGTCACAACCTATACCCCAAGAAGCCAAATTTGGTCATCCTTCCTGAAAAACCCAATTAAAACAGCTAAAGAATAAAAATCCCAAAAGGGAGATTTATTCATGGAGGTCACAATGGAAAGGACAAAGAGGTGAAGTGACTCCCTCTAGGTCCAGGACCTGAGAGGAGATTAAAGTTTAAACAAGGAGAGCTAGTGGTATAGACACCTGGCAATGCTGGTCTGTCCCACATTGACCCAGCACTGTCTCAGCTCTAGTCTTAGCAGCAAGACTAGAGAAGCTGAGAAGCTGTCCCTGCTGGGTGAAATCCTCCCAACACCCACCCCTCAGACCTCCCGATCCCACACCCCACCTCCCCATCCACTCCCCACCCCCCAACCTCCCAAACCTCACCATTCCATCACCCCACCTCCCCATCCACTCCAGCTGGTGTCAGGCCTCAATATCCTCCTTCTTAAGCGTGAGGTTCCAGGAGAAAATTCCAGTTTCCCGGGGTCCCTTGTCTCAATAGTCTCATAGACTGAGAGACAGGAGTACATTTTAAAAGACATCTTCTTCCCTTTTAAGAGACCACATCTTATTACAGGCTCGGAGTGTTCTCTAAATATAGAGGTCCATCTCCGGATGGACAAAGGGACTCTGGTAACCTCACAGGCCCACTGTTAGCTCCTGAGGGGCAGCCACAGCCTCCTTTGGCAAGTTTTGTTTTATCTTGTTTTGGAGACAAGGTCTTATATAGCCCAGGCTGTCCTCAAATTTGTCATGTCATGAAGCTCAGAATGCCCTTGGACTCCAGGTGTTCCCTCATGGTCCACCAACCCAGTTTTATCCAGACCTAGGGATCCAACCCAGGGCATTGTACATGTTGGCTAACAGTCAAATGAACGGAATCTCTAGAACAGAGTCTGGGAATTAGTGGGGACATAGGGTAAACATAGGGTCTTTTGCACACATACTAGGTGCCCCTAACCCAGGCTGGATTGGTGGTGAATTCCTGGAAGATTTCAAGAAAAAACAAAAAGCAAAACTATGCCCTCCTTGTATGATGGCAAGTTGACACACACATCCCTTTTCCTCCTAGCTATACTCCAACACCCTCAAACCCATCCAGGCTTTAGTTCACCCAGCATTTACAGAGGAATCTTCTCTTTCTTTTATTATTTCCAGAAATAATAAATAAAATACAACAATAAAATAATAGTAGAGGCAACCCTCCCCATATCCGCAACAACCAACAACCCGGGCCAGAAAAGGCAAAGAGGACCGGAAACTCTGAAGCATCAAGGATTTCCCAGCTCCCACCTCTTCTCTTAAACGTCTCCTCCCATCCCCCCCCCCCCCCCCCCCCGCCTCTGCCCCTCCAGGAGACTGGAGGGACTTGGCAAGCCATCTCGTCGCCAATCAACCTGTGGTGTAACAATTAGCACTTAGACACTACTCACGCTAAACACACGCTTAGAAAACACTTTAAAGTGTGTATTTGGGGGGAGGGAGTGGTCATCAAAGCCGGAGCCAGGCGGCGGGAGAAGGATGCAGGGAGTGGAGCCAGGGGGAGGCAGGGAGGGAAACAGATCAATGCTTGCGGAATGGAAGCGTCTAATACCCTGTTATTGACGAGGCCGCAGCACTTTGAGGCGCGTTTGCACCGTGAGCAATTAGTCTGGGAGCCGCAGGAGTTAAGCTAACACGGGCGCCCCCCCATCTTGCTCTAGGATGGGACTTGTGCGGGGTGGGAGCCCCCGCAGCAGTGGCGCCAGCCTGCAGCCCTAATGGGGCCCATCCGCAGAAGGCAGAAGGCTCTAGCCTCCCTGAAGGCCCCCCTGCCCTCGCCGGGCCGGCCCCCCAGCCCCAGTAACAGAATCCAGTCCACACCAGAGTCTGTCTGCGTGCCAGAGCTGTGCAAACTGATTGTAATGGCTTCTCCATTGCCTGTTTTCTCGCCTCTGCTGTCGCCTTCCATAAACCGGGACAAGGGGAAGCCAGTCCCCCTTGGCTGCTGCTCTGCATCACATGAAAAGAGATTTTTTTGTGGGTGGGCAAGTGACTGTGGGGAGGGCAGCTGCCTGTGCCTTTCTCCAGCTCTGGTGGCCTTGGGTCTGATCTCCTGCAAGCAGAGAGATATCTAGATATACCCTACTCCTCAGGGTTGGCCAGCTCGGGTGAGGCTGCTGTCCCCTGGACCAAGCTAGGGGTCACCTCTAATGCCGCAGTGTTTGGAGATGAAGTTTCTGAGGAGAAGTTGAAGAGAGAGGAGTTATATGACAGTACTACCAGCAAGGAGAAAGACTGAGACAGCCTAGCCTTGACTAACAGGTAGCAGCTTCATCCTCAGCCAGTGTTTTAAGCATGACCTAGGTATTTCTTTGGGTTCCCACAGCAATTTCACAAAGCAAATATTCTTTCCCATCGTACAGCTGGGGAAACTGAGGCACAGTGCATTAATGAGGAAGAGCCAAAGGGTACACAGAAGAGCAGCTATGAGAGCCAGGAGAAGTGGGACTAGAGCCTGCTGGCTGCTGATTTGGTTTGTTCTCAGGAAATTGTTCCTGTTTCCTTAATTTTTGTAGGACGAGAATGACCCTGGGTTGTCAGACTATCGTTGAGTGTCTCCTAGGTTTTGGGAAAACCAGACCCCTTGAATGACCCAGGCTTAAAATAAACTACACAGAGGTACCCCACCCGCCCTGAGACTATGCCATTTGGTTAGGCCCCACTGAATTACCAGTTGGTAGCTTTTTATATTGTAGCCTAGAATTCTTGGGCCCACCCCATGGGGATGTGGAGGGGCTTTCAAATGTAGGCTGTTGTAAAAAGCCCTTTGTGAAGTCTTCCCACTCCTTACACTCTGAAAAATGATTTTTAGTTGTTTTGGGTGTGTGTGTGTGTGTGTGTGTGTGTGTGTGTGTGTGTGCAAGAGAGAATGCATGCCATGCCTTGCAACTAGAGTTAAAGGTTGTTCTGAGCCCAACATGTATGCTGGGAACAAAACTCTGGTCTTCTTGGATGGCAGGAAGCCTCTCACCTCTCCAGCACCTCCCCCCTCTGTCTAGACACCCCCAACTCCACAGCCCCAGAAGCCCTTCTATTTCCTTCTCCAACTTCCCACAATGCCAGTCCAACAGCCATGCATGCGTCTCTTACAGTACATTGAAAGCTCAAATGGGCAGGTCTTACTCCTTCCATATCCCCAGAACCTGGTACAAAACAATGCCTTAGTACTTCTTAGTCGCATGAATGATAACCAAGATCCACAGCCCAATGTTGGTAGCAATAAAATTGTATTGACACATGGCAACACTCTCCATGTGAGCACTGCTTGAATCCCTAAATACGTAGCTAGGACAGAGAGCCTGCATCTTGCTGACATCCTTACTAAAAAGTTGGCTAGCCACCACCCAAGAGGAGGATTAGTTAATTCTCTGTTCTGCTTTTTGCTCATAGAAAGCATATTACCTGTGCAGTCCAATAGATTGTCTTTATAAATGGCTCTGGTTTCTCCCTTCCTTGGGGATAACGTCTGGATTTTGCTAGCTCTCGATTATATAAACATGAATCACCCAAATGGGGATGGATCATAAAGGTCTGTCCATAATTTTTGCTTATGATGTAGTGGATAGTAGGTCTGCAAAATCAAAACAACAAACAGTGCTGTGCAATTCTTTGTATTCCAAAGCTAGCACCAGACCTGCAGCTATATAGGGGGACCTACACTGCCCCTTCTGTTCCCTCCCCTTCCTGGCTCTCTCCATTCTTCCCTCTGCTTTCGTGTCCTTGGGCTTCCATATGTTTTCACGGGGAGTTTAGAATGATGCATCTACTGTCTTGGGTACAACCAGTACCATGGGAAGAGATGTGGGAAAACACACCAAGTAATCGCCAATGAGGGGTTCCTATTCCAGCTCTGTGTCTTTTTAATGAGGGAATGTAGTGGCCCTCACTGGCTGCTTAGTGTTATCAGGAATTTCTCACCTGTATCAGAGATGAAGCATTCAAGGATGGAATCCAGGCAGAAGCAGGCATGATGTGAATGAAGTCTCTAGAGAACCAAACCCCAAGAAAAGAGAAAAGGAACACGGAGTGGAGGAGTGTGGGGGCAAACCAGGTCACCCAAGACCATCAGAAAAAAAAAACCAGATATTTACATTTCAATTCATAACAGTAGCAAAATTATGAAGTTATGAAGTAGCAATCAAAGTAATGTTATCACTGGGCATGGTGGTGCTTCCCTTTAATCCCAGCACTGGGGAGGCAGAGGCAGAGGCAGAGGCAGAGGCAGGCAGACCTCTGTGAGTTCAAGGCTAGCCTGGTTTAGAAGGTGAGTTCAGCACAGCCAGGGATACACAGAGTAACCCTGCCTCGAAAAAAAAAATATCATTGTGGAGTCACCACAACACGAGGATCTGTATTATAGGGTCAAAGCATTAGGAAGGTTGAGAACCACTGCTGTAAAGGCTGAGCTGTGGCCTCCATCCCTCCACATGTGGCTATATCCTGACCTCTAGGGTGAGAATATTCTAGAATGCTGGCACAGGTCCTAAAGGACATGTATCTCTATGAGGAGAGGTGAACAGAGAACGTGACTGAAGATGAAGGCAGAAACTGTAGTTATGTGTCTGTTGGGGGTGGGGAGGATTGAGATACACACATGCCAAGACATGTGTGTGGAGGTCAGAAGACAGCGTCCATGTTCCTTAGCCTTCCACCTTGTCTGAGACCTTGTCTGAGACAGAGTTCTTTGTTCATCATTTACCAGGATAGCTGGATCACAAGCTTCTGAGGAGTCTCTTATCTTTCTACCTGTGATCTCCCTGTGGCAGCTCGGGGATTACAGATGTAGGCTATTGCATCTAAGTTTATGTAGATGTTGGGGATTTGAACTCAGGTCTGCATGCTTGCTGGACAAGGTCTTTCCCAAGTGAGCCATTTTCCTGTCTTGAGCCTGGCTTTTATAGACTCCATGAACAGACCCTGAATTGATTGGGAGGACTGTTTTTCAAGACAGACATTTCCAATCCTTTGAGAACCCCCCACCCCCGGTTTGAAGCCACACTCGGCAACATACCCAGTTCTGCCTGCGTTGGGCCAGGAGCCCCAATGGAATGAATGTGTGCTGTTGGAACAGCGTGGGTCCCAGTCCCACCAAGCAGAAATACCCACCCAGGCAAGAACATTGCCTACTAGTGTGTCCCCTCTAGTTACCTCTTTCTGCCTCTAATTGTTAAGAGGGGGAGAAACAGGCTTTTAACACACCCCAATGGCCCTTCCTTCTGAGCACCTCCTCTAAACTTGACCTAGCAAAATGGGGAGAGGTCAATTGTGGGGCTCTGAGAGCGAGCAAGGCCTTGTCAACAGAGCCTCCCAGCCATGCAGCGATGAAGTAATGAGAGGCAAGTTTGTGTGAAGCTAGAGAGCTCACCTGGAAAACATTTCAGAAGTCATCAGGGGCATCCTGAGTGCTGACAAGACATTGTTGGAGAATCTGTGGAGTGCTTTTGAGAAACAGCCACTTTCCCTGGCAGACTCTTGGTGCTGCTGTACTTAGGGTCCCAGGGTGAGTATCTAGCATTGAAGAAACTCCCCCTCCTCGATGTTAATGCTGACTCGGGGCAGGAGCTGTGTTTCCCCCAATTCTCAAAGTAAGACTCAAGGGCTCCCAACGTGGGGTCTGCACTTAATGTTTTGGAATGGAGTCTCAGGATGGCCAGCTACAAGCTGGGTGACTTTCTGAAGCTGACTGTGGTGACTTGGCCTCTCTGACTCCATGTCCTCCTCTGTATAATGGGAGTAATGAGAACACACACTTCATAGGGGTTCATGAGGGTTCAGAGAATTAACTCAAGGGAAGCATTTAAACAACATCACAGAGGGCTGGAGAGATGGCTCAGAAGTGAGAAGAAGTTAGCTCTGGCAAAGGACCCGAGTTGAGTTCCCCGCACTCATGTTGGGCAGCTCACAATTGTCTGTGACTGTAGTTCCAGGGGATCCAGCGCCCTCTTCTGGTCTCCAGCAGCACCTGGTTACACACAGCATGTATCCTTGCAGACACACACACACATAAACAAGTAAGATAAGCATTTTTAACAAAATAAATCACATGAAAAACATTGAGATTTATTATATGTATACATACAGACACATTTATTTATGTTTTTAAAAATATACTTTACACCTGTTGAAATATATGTTTTCTCAATGGATAGAACATTGAGGACTGCTGTTTTGTTGTTGTTGTTGTTTGCTTGTTTGTTTGAGACATGGTCTCGTTATATAAGTAGACTGGCCTCAAATTTACCATCCTTCTGCCTCAACATTCTAAGTGCTGGGATTACAGGTCCAACTTCTAGAACAATGAGGTTTTTAAGATGTGTGTGTGTGTGTGTGTGTGTGTGTGTGTGTGTGTGTGTGTGTCTGTCTGTCTGTCTGTCTGTGTGCATGTGTGTTTGGGTGTCCACAGATGCTAGAAGAGGGGACTGGATCCCCTGGAGCTGGAGTCACAGGTTAGTCGCAAGTCGCACAGCATGAGCGCTGGGAGCTGAACCTGGGTCCTCTGCAAGAACAGCAAGTTCTCTTAGCCCCTGAGCCATCTTTCCAGCCCCCAGAACACTGAGTTTGGGGAAAATATGGTCTTAGAACCACTTTTGAATTCACTACAAACAACATGTTAACCACACTGAAAATGACTTTCATACCTCTTCTCATCTTTCTACCCTCTGGAGAACTGGTCTCTGTCCCTAGGATTTCATCTTTTGTAACCTCGCCACAGGGGTCACTATGCACCGTAGTCCCATGCTCTCCGCTCCCTTCAGGTTGCAGAACGTTTTGAGATCCTCCCTGTTAGTGTTTTTTGGTCTTTTAATTGCTGAGGAATATTCTATTGTGTGCAGGCTCTGCCCCTCTGGTGGATATTTGAATTTTGATTCTAAGGGTGGGGAGAATTCTCTGGCCATGAGACCACCTTGTTCTGCCTTCACTCACAGGGGGGCTGAAGGTGGCCAGAGGTGGAGAATCTGCAGTTTGCTCCAGAGTCCCATCCAGAGGCAAGGCAGTGGGGAGGGAGGTTGGGTGGAAGTGTCGTGGACTACCACCCAGACCCAGGAAGTTCTGCAAGGCCGTGAGGAGGAGGTGGGAGGCCTTGAATTGACACATCCATGAAGTCTCTTGCGTGTCCAAGGCAGGTGCCTTAGTGTTTCTGGCATTTTTAGTTGCTGGCTGAAGGTCATCCCATGGGGAATGTGGCCTTCCTCCCTTCCTCCTGGATAAACACAGCAAAGGATGTGGCCACAGCCCTAGGGTCAATTCGGTCCTTTCACTTCAGGGAGTTGAAGGCTTTGGAGGAGAATTCTCAAGCCTTCCACACCCTGAAGCCCAAAATACTAAGGACGGATCCAACCCGATCTAGTGACCATGTTTGGAAACATGAGAAGCAAATGCTGGGATAGTGAAGGCCACCCACAGTGAGCAGAAACAAAATGGCCTTGGCTCCTCCGGCCCCTGAAAGACTCTTGAGACGTGCGGCATAGTTAGAGAGTCTCCAGAGAGCTTATGACACTGAAGAGTTAACAAGGGCTGGGCCAGCAGTGGTGAGGGACACGGTAGATCTGAGGTCAGTTGCTTCAAGCACTGAAGCAAAGGCGGAGTCTACCTGTCTCCAGCCTTACCTGCACTGTTAGTTCTGGAAAGTTCTTTCCCTCTTACAAACTTAAAAGTCCCTGGTATCTGGATAACGTGGATTCTGATGGGGAAGCCTGTATGGTAGAGTCAGGTGCCATCTTTGCTAGCTCCCAGTGTTTGCTGCTGGTGCTGACATGGGCCATCTCCAAGCAGGGAGTGCATGCACATGCCCAGATTAGGTACTGAGAAGAAGGTAGCTATGCCGACCCATCATTTTTCCTGTGTGGCCCGTTGGCTCAATCTCCCCACAATGTTTCCAGTGGGGGTCACTTCTGAAGTACCACTTCCCACTCAGGCACAATGAGGTAACAGGAGAGTGGTAAGGATGGATGCTAATGGCCAATACGTGCTTCCTCTACAGGTGTGGGGAAGCAGGAACAGCTGAAGGGGAAGCTTGTAATTGGGAGGGAAATCCCTAGCTCAAGCAGGATGCGAGAGGAAGCCTCCACAGGGCTCCACTGTGGCCTTGAGGCCTCTTATGAGGAGTGAAGGAGAGTGGAGTCCGGAAGTCAGACGTTTCCTGCCTCTGGGCTTTCCAGAGGAGGGACCCAGGGATGCCAGGTGCTCATGTGGTGAGCCCTCATTACACAGTGGCTCAAGTATGGGCCGCACAAGTACCTTTTGCTTGCTTTCCAGGGTGGATCTGGTACTTGGCTACAGAAGTATTTAATTATTTTAAAATTATCTGCGTGCTTTCCATAGCTATCAGAATGAACAACCCCAAAGTATGTGGCTTAAAACAATGGATACAGCCAAACACGGTAGCACACATTTAATTCCACCACTCAGGAGGCAGACACAGGTGGACCTTTTGAGTTCAAGGCGAGCCTGGGCTAGATAGCAAGTTCTAGACTAATTAGGGCTACATGATGAGAACACAGTGCAGCTCTGGGAGGAGGTGCTGTATGGTCTGACTCACGGTTTCAGAGCCATCAACTCTTCATGGCAGGTAAGCCATGGAGAAGCAAGTGGTTGAGGAGGTAAAAGATGAGGGCTGTTCATACCACCAAGGACCAGCCAGAAGGCTAGATGAAGATATAATCACCAAAAGCCACTCCCTGTGACCATTCAGGCAGACCACCCCTCAAGGGTCCCCCAATCTCCCGAAACTTTTTATCAGATGCAGACCAAGTATTCAAAATGTAAGTCTTGGGGGGGGGGGGTGGCATTTCACATCCAAACTGTAACAGGGAAAGACAGTGTATCTTCAAAATGAAGTGTTGACCTAGGATTCAGACTAGAGATGGGACAGATTGGTCTGACATTTAGTTAGGAAGGAAAGAAATGAACATGGGAAATATTTTTAGTGAATAACATGTCAGATGTGTTAGCCAAATGAAGATGGATAGGGTCCAGACATTCTTTGATTGCCATGTGCGTTCAAACCCTGTGACCAGAGGAGATGCTAGCTAGGCTGAGCACCTCACAGCCACCCTTTGGTGCCCACAGCTGGATTCATGTCATGTGTAATGCCTCATGATTACAATATGGCTGCCCTGCCTCTAAGCATCACATCTACTTTTCCAAGTTAGATGGAGAGACAAGACACAAAAAGACCTCAATTGGCTTCTGTTCCTGTTTTTATCAAGAGAGGAAAAGTTTTCCAGAACCTACTCTAGAAGGTACCTGTCTGTCATCTCCCAGATTGATGCCACAAAGCTGGCATTGCTTCAGGGAAGGCTGGGAAATGGGAGCTACACACACACACACACACACACACACACACACACACACACACACACACACACAACAGGCACACGCATGTGCCCACACACAGTCTGTTCAACAGTGGGTTGATGACAGGTCTTGACAATGGATAAAAACCCGAGGTTGAGGCACACATCTATAATATTGGAATCTTGGAGGTTGAGGCAGGAAGGAGAAATTTGAGTTCAAGCCATCCCGGGCTACATAGTAAGGGCTTTAAAAAACGAATGAAAGGCAGAATTTTACATTATTGTGAGGGTGGATGAAGGAGGTGCTAGGAGACTGCATGAACTTGAGGTCTCCTTTCTTGGTAACACAGACAACGTCCCTTCCGCATCCACATACCTCCAATAATATAGCCCTGAGAGCACTGAGGACCACGGGGTGTCCCCAGTAAGTGGATCAGATCTCAGCCCCTGTGGCATCTCGTTTTCACCAACGGCTTTCTCTTGGGGCAGGTCCCTCTTTGGTGTGGGTAGCCCTGCTTAGAAGCCACTTGGGCTGTGTGCAAAGGAATGCAGGCCCTTGGGTGTCTGCAGCTCAGAGAGGCAGAGCTGGGGTCTGGTCTTGCTTTCAGTCTTAATTAGCTCTTTGTCCTTGTCCAGCTCCCAGATTTCACCAGTGTTTTGCCCTTGAGCCCAGAGTCCCTGCAAAAAAAGAAAAGGATGGAAGTTCAGTTGGATTGAATTGGGACATCTCTACCCACCAGCTGCATAGCCCAGATCCCTGGGGGAGGATGCTCAGCCAAGACCTTGTCCCACTGGGGCATCTTGATCCAGCAGCCTTTACTCAGATGGCCTGGAGAGGAAGTGCCTGGCCACTTGTCTGGGAGTGGAAACAGTGAGGCAGGCACGACCTTGGCCAAGTTTGTGAGTTTCTCTGAGCCTTGGTTTCCCCCTCTGGACTGCCTTACTCTGAAATTCGAATGAGATGGCGTGTGGAAGGACAGACAGGGAAAGTTGATAACAGACCCAGTTCTCCACCTCCTTCTCCTTCTTCGTCCTCCTCTCCCCCTCCTCCTCTTCCTCTTCCACCCCTCTTTTTTCTCCTCCTTCTCCTCCCCATTCTCCTTTCCCCTCCTTCTCTTCTTCCTCCTCTCCCCTCCTCCTCCTCTCCCCCTCCTTCTCCCCTCCCTTCCTCCTCCTCTCCCTCCCTTTCTTCTCCTCTTCCCCACCCTGTTCTTTCCCCTCTATCTCATTATCATGATAATATGAGGCAGAAACTTCTGGATTCATAAGTGGGATCCCTCCCTTATCCTTTAGGTGCCATTCTCTTCCATGTCAGTGCCGTGAGTCCCATGAGTTCTTTATATGTTTGTGATTTGAGTGCCTTATCAAATCCATGGTTTGAAGATCTCTCACGTGCTACAGACTGTTTTTTTTTTTTTCCATGTTTTTGATTTGATTTGAGCACCTCACAGTCACCCTATGGTGTCCACAGCTGGATTTATGTCATGTGTAATGCCTCATGGTTACAATACGGCTGCCCTGCCTCTAAGCATCACTTTCCCAGGTTAGATGGAGAGACAAGACACAACTTCAGTTTTAGTAACTTTTGACATTTTTGGCCAGAATTGTTGATTTTCTAGTAAGGTCCAAAGTGTGAATTTCACATTTCACATTTTTCTCTTACAAAAAAAGGGGGATTGGTGATTCAGACGTTTTGTGGATGGGGAGACTGAGAGCCCCTGAGAAGACCAAGGCAATAAGAAGCCCTGGCTAGTCTCTGTTCCTCCCTGTGCCAACCTAATCCACTTTACTTGGCCAGAGCCCATGAACATCAGTGTTCTGGCTACCTCACCCTATGTGCTCCTTAAGAGAAGGTGGTGGGAAACATCTTACATTCATGACTACAGGTGTCTGGGGACAGAACAACTGTCCACAATAGAGTGGCCTGCAGACCACATGTCCAAGAGTTGAGTCTTCAGATGTGTGACAGAGGTCTTGCCATGTGTGGGGTGATCATGGGGGCCATCCAGGCCCAGGTAAAAGTATGGGTGTGTGTGCATGTGCACACACACTATGTGTGAGCTCTCAACTCCACTGGGTGGGAATTATAAGTGAGTTCAAACTCTGTGGCCAGTACCATGTGTTCATCTACACCCAACATGCAGCTGGCTTTGCTCTTTGACCTTGAGATTTCTGGGCTCCTCATCTACCTAGAAAAGAGAGCTGGTTTATAACAATCCTTTGTCCCCTCCAGCCCTTTTAAAACTTATTTGCAATGGATAGTCTCTCAGTGCCTGCCAGGCAATCTACCATGGTGTAGCACACAGTCGCTGAGAGAGCTCTGGGGTCAGACATAGTGAGCAGACATCTCCACCAAGTTCAAAGGAACAGATGGGTTCCATTTCTGAGCTTCCCTACCCTAGTCCCTCCTAGTCAACTCCACCCTTATAGTAGCAGCATTGGGAGGTCATAAACAAATGAATGGGCTGAATTTGCCTAGCCACCAATAGAACTTTATTTATAGACATGGGATCTTTCCTATTTGACCTTTGGTAGCTTTATTTCTAAACAGAGAACAATAATCATTAAAGGTCTCTCTCTCTCTCTCTCTCTCTCTCTCTCTCTGTGTGTGTGTGTGTGTGTGTGTGTGTGTGTGTGTGTGTGTGTGTGT
>CAJQZJ010004765.1:2516577-2558349 GCA_907164525.1 Lophiomys imhausi
TGTGTGTGTGTGTGTGTGTGTGTGTGTGTGTGTGTGTGTGTGTGTGTACCCAAGTGTAGTACCTGTGGAGGCCAAAGAGGACTATGATCCCCTGGAGTTGGAATTACAGGTAGCTGTGAGCCATCCATGTTGGTGTTGGGAACAGAACTCGGATCCTCTGCAAGCGCAGTACATACTTTTAACTTATGAGCTGTCTCTCCATCCCCAAAAGTAACCATTTTAAATGGACATACATCAGTTGTACAAAACAATGAGTTCAATAGGAAAATGTGCATGCATGTGTCATACCTTGATCATACCCACCCATTACTCCCAATTGGTCCCTCTTCCTTTTCCCTAACAGTCACTTGTTCTCTTTTGTGATTTTTTTTTCCTTCCTAGATTCCATATATGAGAGGGAAAAATGTGATACTAACTGTGTCTTTCTGAGTCCAGCTTATTTTGTTTAATGTGGAAATCTCCAGTTCTGCCCCTTTCCCTGAATATGGCAAGCTTCCGTTCCTCTTCATGACTGTATACAACTCCATTGTACTCACATGCCACATTTGGTTTCTCTAGTCACCTGTTGATGGGCCTTGAGGTTGATCCCATGTCCTGGTTACAGTGGGCAATGCCGGGATTCCAAGCATGTTCCATGGTTCATGTTGGTCCCATCTCATTTTATAGATGAGACACTGAGCCCTGTGGACTTGGAGGTTTACTTCTGAGCGCCAGGGAAAATGGAATAACTTCTAGGTCTGAGGTGAATGGTGTTGGACATCCATTCTTGCAGATGACCCACCAACCTACCCCACCCTACCTGCTGCTCTGTCCTCCACCCACAAAAAATACCCAGATGATATATATAGAGAAACTGAGGATGTTTCTGGTGAGGTTGACCTCAGTTTGTGGGTTCTGTCATTTCCCAAAGAAGGGACATGAGTTAATTACTCTCTGCCATCAGGTTTTCCACAGAGACACAACTCTGTTGACTGGCAGCACTGGGCACACCAAAGGCACTCAACCAAAGAGGCTGGCAGAAGAAAGAGCCCTTTCATACCACCCAAAGTCCCTCTCTGGGGACACTGTAAGGTCTGTGGATCACTCACAGTGAAGACTTTTCTAGGCAGAAAATTCCAGGCCTGCAGGAGTCTTGCATATGTCCACCCAGGGGATATCATGTGCCAAATGACCCAGTGGTGACCTTTTGCACTGGGTCACTAAGGAGCAGCTTATAGAAGGTAGCTTCACCCTCCTGTGTTAGTCGTGTGACCTCCTGGCACACAGCATGCTCCAACAGGGCAGGGCTACCGTGGTAGTAGGCAGCCATCTCTTCACCTGGCCAAGGGTACTCAGTCTCCAGCTACTTGGAGACAGAGGTTTAGGAAGGTGAAGCCTCTGGCTTTCACCCAGGTTTAGCTTCTAAGTGACCCAAAGCCCTTAAAGATACAGCACACTCCATAAGCAGGAAGAAAGCCCCAGGAATATAATGAGTCCAGGGAGATGGCTGGGTGGTAAATTGCTTGCAGTGAAATGGTGAGAATCTGAGTTTGATCCCTGGCTCTCAGGAGTTTTTAAGTGATGTGGAAGAAAGTGGGTATAATCTCAGGGTAGAGGAGGCAACGACAGGAAGATCCTTAGAGTTAGCTGCCCAGCCAGCTTAGCAGAGATAGTGAGCCCCTGGTTTAGACAGAGACCCTGACTCAAAAAACATAAGATGGAGATTTACTAAAGGAAACACCCGACATTGACCTCTGCAGACTTGTATACCACCATACAAAAAGTTGACTTTGACCGAAGTTGGCCAGACTCTGAGCAGCACAGGGAATCATAGATAGGACCCCAGCTTTTACACAGGTGCTAGGGATTCCAACTCAGAACAGGGCAGTACTTCACTTACAGGGCAGTCTCGACAGCTCCATGGACTTAAGACATCTTTTGAGTATGGGATCTTCCGTTTTCCCTTTGCACTGGATCAGTCCAGTCCCTAGAAGCACCAAGGCAGGTGTGCTGTGTGAGTATCTATGAATGAGTGAATGAAGGGAGAGAGAGAGGGAAAAAGGGAGGGGAAGGAATAAGGGAGGAAAGGGAGGGAGGGTGCATATTGGAATTTCGACCTAGAACTCTCTCCTTCCTTCCCCAAGGCAGCCTCCTTCCTAGGTGCTCCCTCCTCCTTCTCCCTCCTCCCTTTGGGAGGAGTTTGTATTGATGAAAATGGACAAGGAGGGGAGTCAGTCTGGGGACCAGGGAGCCTGTGGATCGCCTGCAGCCTGGGAGAAGACACAATTACCCCAGCAACTGTCCACCGGGCCTCGGCTCCGAGCCTCCACTTAATGTAATTGAGTGTGAAGGCCGGCTGGAGACAGAGGCGCCCTGCCGCCCCCTCTTCATAATATAGACACTATTGGCTGCTAATTGGCGCCAGTGGGCTAGCGCTAATTGTCCTAATGCACTGGGCTTGATGGAGGACGAGGGCTGCGCAGCTCGGGGGGTGGGGGCTCCTGGGGAGATGGTGGCAGGGGTGGGCGCCTGGCACCAGCTCATAAAAGTTGGAACAGGGCTTTGATTTTGCATCAAATATTTAAGTGGCTTTGGGGTGGGGGTGTGTGGAGGAGGAGGAGGATGATCTGTCTCAGCCTGCGGTAACCCACAAGGGGCTTGGGGACTAGGGCCCCTGCCATCCTCATCAATGGGTTATCCAGATGGCTGGGTCCTCAGTATTGGCTAATTAATCGGGTGAGTTTCTAATGCCCCGTCTCAGCTACCCCTCCCTCCCTCTTTTCCTCCCTCCCTCCCTCCCTCAGGATGCTTCTCTGGTTCTGGCTGTTTATGGTTGCTGTGCTCAGAAGGAGGCAGAGAAGCTGAGGATGGCCTTGGACTCGGTGCCCAGCCTCAGATTTCCTAGGAAATCGACTGTTGGGGTAGTAAGATTGGAGGAATGTGTACCTCCTAGGGTTCCCAAGGCTAATTAAAGATTTTAAGAACACACACATACTCTCAAGTTCCAGTGTGTGTGTGTGTGTGTGTGTGTGTGTGTGTGTGTGTGTACATACCACCTCCCATTCCAATTTGAAGCTAGGTTTGTTTTAATGTGTGTTGGAGAGACATGACATGTTATTCTACACATATTGTATGTTTTTTAATAAAGCCACAAAGATGTGAATAGTTAATAGCTATTTCTTCAGGCATTAAAGAGCCCTGAGCTCAGGCATTCACCAAATTTCATGCTATAAATCATTCCACCAATATTGACTGAGACACCAGCAGGACACCAGGAAACAGCGTGGAGAGGGGAGTGTGTGAGAGCACCTATCCTAGGATATTCTATTATACAGATAATGGCTGGGAAGAACTTCAAAAGCAGAGGTGAGGCTAACAAGAGTTGGAACTTTGAGTACTACAAATTTTAGATTTTTTTCCCTTTTCTTCTGAGACCAGGGTCTCATGTAGCTCAGGCTGGCCTCAAACTCACTGTAGCTGAGGATGACCCTGACTCTTGATCCTTTTACCTCCACTTCCCCAGACTGGCAGTCATGTGCCACCATGCCTGGTTTTACATGGTGCTGGGGATCAAACCATGCTTCGTGCATGTTAGGCAAGCACTCTACCCACTGGGCTGCATTCCCAGCCCTTGATTTTTCTTTAAAATAATTTAATTGTAATGTTATAAAACTTAGTTTAATTTTTTTTTTGAATTGGAGTCTTGCTATGTAGCTCAGGCTGACCTTGAACTCTCAGATCTCCTACCTGAGCTCCTAAGAACTGGGATTCTAGTGTGAATCTATATGCTGGGCTCTATAACTTTACACACACACGAATTTATATTATATCATACCATATATATATATATATATATATATATATATGTCACTGTGTAGTTCTGGCTGTCCTGGAACTCACTATGTGGATCAGGCTGGCCTTGAACTCGCAGAGATCCACCTGATAATTTATTTTTTAACAAGGACTATTCAACAGTCAACTAGCAAAGTTTCCTCCAATTAGGCCAGACCTAACACAGCTCTGTATGATGTATGATCGATGTGACTTTGTGTGTCTGAGTGTGTATGCAGTCATAGGTATGGCAAATTACTCACAGACCACATGATGTATCAGAAAACAACAACAACAACAAACTCAGCTTTAAAAAAAAGTATTTAACTTAAGGGCTGGTAAGATGGCTCAACTAGTAAAGGCATTTTCCAGCTAGCCTCAAGAGTTGAGTTACACGACAAGAAAAGAACCAACTCTGGTACTTTGTCCTCTGACCTCCACACATGGACTGTGGCAGGCACTCATGCATGTATAAACACACACACACACACATACACACAAATAATAATAATAACAAGTAGTAACAATAAGAACAGCAACATATTTTAGAGTATCCCACTTATGATGAATTTACAGAAAAAAATTAACAAATAGCAACCAGAGCGATTTACGCAGAACCACATACATGAAATGGGCATCAAATGACTGAGAAGGTCATGCTTGTGTCCAGAAGGACTTCTCTTTACATTCTGGAACGTTTTCATATGTGTAATGAGGTAGCCTGGAAATGTTTTGAGCCCCAAACTCATTTGTTGCATACCTACCTGCCTTATGCACGGACCCTGAAGATCACTTCATACAATATCTTTTAAGTACCTACCTTTTCACTGGGACCTGTCACATGAGGTCAGGGTGAAATTTCCCACTTGCAGCCGGCACCATGTTGTTGGGGCTGAGAACATTTCAGAGTTTGGGCAGCTTCACACTGGGGGCTTTCAGAGTAGGGATGGTCTCTACTGTTGGTCATAGGCAACTTGCTTGTCTTGTACTGAACACAAAGAAGCTATGGCCCTCCCTCTGGATGCTGGTAGCATAGTTTTGCTGGTGATTGAGTGGTAGTGGGAGTGGCCAGGGAGGACAGGGTTCACTGCCCTCCACCTCATGGCCTAAAAGGCATGAAATGTTTTCTCTTTGCTGACATCTCTGGCCATTCTCAATCCAAGCTGCTCACTGATGAAGGGATCTCCACTTTTTTTCTTCCCACCCTGGGCTTCTTACTTCATCCTTTCACCTTTTCAGCTCTTTTCTCTGGGCTTGTGTGCATGGCTGATGACCCTTGGAGGGTCTGTGGTCCATCAGGTCTTACTCATGGTGTACCTTGGGGAGAAAAGTTGAGATGGGGACAGATTCCAGGATGTTGTGTATTTTAGATGCCTTTCTCTCCATCAGCCTGCTGTGCTCCACCTTGATTTTGTCTTATGGGATTGTCAGAGTTGCTTGGCACATGCATAAGGGCTGGGGACTACAAACTCTAAAGTCCATAGGGGGCAGGCAGAGAGCTTAAATAAAGGGGATGATCAGCTGGTGTCAGTAGCAAACAGGGAACCTGAACCTCTCAAAAGGGCCTTTTAAATTTCTTCCAGCCAAATGGTACCATAGGTACTCGGAAATCTTCAGAGATGCTGAACAGGGCGACTTCAGTAGGAATTTTCTTAAGCTAAAACATCCCTGGGCTCTATACATCTAGACACAACCTGTGAAAAAAATCTTAGAAAACAGAAAATACACAGAAGAAAATAATTCATCTTCATACCAACAGAAAAGAGAGTTTTGGTATTTGGGTAAGGGTGTCTATAATATTGTTTGTTGTAGTTTGTGTTTTAAGATGTGCTATTTAATGTGTTTATGTGTACCTGGGTGTGTATGTGCACAACATGCATGTAGTCCCTGCAGAACAGAAGAGAGTGTCAGGTTCCCCTGTGGCTGGAGCTATCGATGTGAGCCACCACGGGGTACTGGGACCTGAAACCTGGCCCCATGCAAGGGCAAAACAGGCTTCTAGCTACTGACGTGTGTATCTATGTCCTGTTTGTTTACTTCAATCCAGCACGCACATTCTTTGTCAACAGGGCTATTAAACATAACATGGCATCAAAACTGCAGACAGTAGTTACCCATGGCTGTGCCCATTAAGAGGCAGGATCCATCACCCCATGCTTTATCCCTGTGTATATTGATCAGTGGATCCAATTGATCAAGATGAGCAAGAATCACATTGTGAGGTCTCTTTCCGGGAACAAACGTTAAGAAATCAGAATGTTTTACATCCTCTCACTGAAAACGTGAAACCTTTGAGTCTGGAGTCTTCTCTGGGAGAAGGCCATGTCCTGAGGCTCCTGCAGTGAGATACCTTGACACAAGACTCAACTCTAAGCTGACCCAGCCCTTGACTTTGTGGGCCAACCCACCTGAGCACCAACTCACTGTGAACCAGGGACAATCCCCACCAAGCCCTGTACTCATGCCAGAGTCATAACCAAAGTGTAGAATTTTGGTGGTTGTAAGTCACCAAGTTTGGGGATGTTTCTTATAGGCAAGGGATGGTTAGAATGGGAGTTCAGCAAACTCCTGTTGGGAGTGATTCACCTTCAAAAATTTTTTTTATTGTTCTTCAGATTTCTCATGTAGCCCAGGCTGGCCTCAAACATATTACATAGCAGAGAGGCTGGCTTGAACTATTGCTCCTTCTGCCCCAGACTCCCAAATGCTTGGATTATAGGTGTGTACCACCTTAGTGGATGATTCACACTCCTCCCTACCTCTGACAGAGTCTTGTGTATCCCAGGCTGTCCTTGAACTCCCTGTGTAGCCAAAGACAAGTTATACCTTTTCATGTCTCATCCTTCACCTCCTCAGTGCCAGGATTTTGGGTGTCCACCACACCTGGGTGACTCATATTTTAAAGAGTATTTTATTTTAAAGTGTGTGTAAACGTGTGCATCTGTGTGGGTATGTACATGTGCGCGCATGTGTCCAAGAAGGCCAGAAAAGGGTTTTGGATCCCCTGGAGCTAGAGTTACAGGTCCTCTATAAGAGCAGCAAGTCTCTTTTTTTTTTTTTTTTTTTTTAAGATTTATTTATTATGTATACAGTGTTCTGTCTGCAGGTATATCTACAGGCCAGAAGAGGGCACCAAATTTCATTATGGATGGTTGTGAGCCACCATGTGGTTGCTGGGAATTGAACTCATGACCTCTGGAAGAGCAGCCAGTGCTCTTAACTGCTGAGCCATCTCTCCAGCCCCAAGAGCAGCAAGTCTCTTAACCACTGAGACATTGATTCACTTATCCCTAACGCTTAACTCTTGAACTTGATGCTACAGTGGACACTCATGTAAACCTTCTTTCATTATCTGCTTAGATAAGCTTGCTGCAGGCAGGATGGCTGGATCCAGGAGCCTGGACATTGTTGAGGTGTCTGCTCATGACTCTGCCAGACGACTCTTCCCAGCTATAAATCCAATCAGATTTGTGATGATTATTCTGCCAAGTTGTAGCCCACCCCCTTTCATCTGGACCAATTTACACACCAGCCAGTAGTAAGATTCCACCTTACTGGTTTCTCAGATACATGTACATAAGAATATGCATATATTTATATAGACGTTAGTTATGTGGTGATGGTTTGGAGTAATCCTACTTGTCAACCTAACAGGAGTCACAGACACCTTGGAGACTGGTGTGGCACACTTGTAGGTGTGTCTGTGAGGGTGGTTTCCAGAAAGGATTAACTGGGGAGAAGAGGCCTGGCCTGAATGTGGAAGCACCGTCCCATAGGCTGGAATGACAGGGAAAAGGATAAAGTTAGTTCCCCCCCCCCCCCCGCCTTCCATCCCTCCATCCCATCCCCTTCCTTTCCTGGCCACTGCCATGCCCTCACCACCATGATATCCCTCCTCCATTAGGCAGCTTTCTTGAGTATTTTATTATAGTCAAGGGAAGCTGGCTAATTCTAAGTTGTCAGAGGGATTAGGGTCCCTGGTGCTCTGAGCACCCAGCATTCTGTGATGAGAATTCATTTTTGGTTGTGATGTTTCTGCCCCTGAAACTGAGCACAGGTTTCCTTCCTTACTGTGGTTGTAAAAAGGATTTACTGAGTTGTTTCGCTGTATAAACAAGAGTCCAGCCCTGACCCATGGGTGTCTTCTGCCTTAACCCACAAGTCCAGGCACGTACCCACTGTGACTTTTGTTGTGATAATGCAAACACAACATAGGACAAGGCTAGAAAGGCTCAAGACCCCTGATGCCAAATGGACCTCACGAGAGACCCTAGGCTGATGGGCCAGGATGCAACTGGAGAGAAGCACTCGGACTTGCTGGGGTCAAGAAGCCCCGAGACAACAGACGCCACCCGGGAGGAAGCCACTGGAGAGGGACAGCAGCCACAAAAAGACACAGAAAAAACAAGGAAGTGTGTGGTCATTCAGCAGCCCTGAGAGAAGTGTCCTGCCTTAGGTCTTAGGTATTGAGTAGTTACTGGAACTGGGAACATTGCCCTCTTCCCTTTCTTTCCTTCCTCTTTCCTCTCCCTCCTTCTGCTTCTCTTCCCCCCTACTGCCTCTACTCCTCTTCCTCATCTCCCCTCTTCATTCTTCCCCTCCTCCCTTCCTCCTGTTTTTTCTCCTTCTTCCTCCTCCTTTCTTCTCTCCTCTCCCTTTGGTGTACACCTTTTTAGATGTGTGTGTGCAAATGTGCCATTGTGCACATATGGCGGGCAGATGACACCTTTAGGAGCCAGCTTCTTCTACCGTGGGTCCCAGGGATCAAATCCAAGGTGTTTGGTTTACAGGGCAGTACCTTTATCCACAGAGCCCATCCTCTCATTCCCTGGACAAAAAAATACCTGAAAAAAAAAAAAGCAACTTGAGAAAGGAAGGTTTCATTTGGCCCACAGAAGGAGGGCACAGGCCATCCTGGAAGGGGAGGTGGGATGGGGAGTGGAGGTAGGAGTTTGAAGGGTTTGTTCACATTGCATCTGCATTCAGAAAGCAGAGAGAGATCAATGGTGGTGCTCATTTCTCAGTTTTATTCAGACAGAGACCCAAGATCATGGGATGGTGCCACCACCTCACTTAGCCTAATCCAGAAAGGCCCTTACAGCTGTGCCCAGAGGCCAGCCTCCTAGATGGTTCTAGATCCTGCATTCCCAACAATTCCATAGCCATCACAGCCTTTCTGCCATCAACTGAGTCTCACCACCCAAGTCAGCCATTGCTGTGTCCCACACCGCGTTCAACTGAGAGTCTGGATGACGTGAATCCATCCTATTGTCAGTTCTTCACTCATATACAAACACATACACACGTATGTATATACACACACATACACACATGTATGTATATACACCCATACACACATGTGCACACACATATGCACACACATATATATATATATATATATATATATATATACATGTATACACACACACACAAGATATAGGGACCTGGAGTTCTCAGAAACAAAAGCTGAACTTAGGTCTTGTCTGACTGCACAGCTCTTGCTCTGACAGTTACTCCAGACATGGAGGAGCTGATTAAGGATATGCCCCTTGGGAGCCATACTGGCCCAAGTCTACTCTTGGCCAAGGTGACAACCTGAATATGAGGAGTTGAGTAGGTCACCCTCCTGGTCACACAGCTTCTCGTTCTGCTCTGTATAGCTAACTTGGCTTAGCTAATAGCTAATGACCACTCTTTGTGTGCTTCAGTTTCCTCATCTGTAGTATGGGGTAACCACAGAGATGGGAGTGTTTGTCAAACATAAAGGTCGGTACCTATTCTCAGCTAGCTGCAGGAGGCAGGAGTTCCTGAAGCTGCTGTTAGAAGCCCTGTCCTTGGGAACAGTGGGCCCCATGCATTTCTGCCCTCAGTGACCTTGAAGTCTTATGGCTTGGCTCTACCACCAGATGGACTGACAGTCTGGTAAGAGGAACCAGCTAGAGATATGGGTGCAGGGCCTGGCAGGAGCAAGGCCTCTGTCAATAGTGGTGGCTTGGACCTGTCACCAGTTACTTTCCCATGAAGATCTCCCTCTTCTGATGTGAAAAGTCAGGAAGACCAATGTCAGGACCTGCCTTTCCAAGGAGAAATAAAGGATTGAAGGGTCCTGTCCTGCTTACCTGCCTGTCCCCACTCCAGGGAAGGGCAGAACCAGGCTTGGTTTGTACCAAGATGCAAGGGGCTCCACCTCCTTTCTCCTGACTGTTTGTGGAAGGGATTAGTCTGTTAAATTCTGGGAAGAGCAGCACCAGCAGGGGAAGATCAAATTAATCCCGGTTTTTGGCCATGTGGAGGTGGATTGACTTTATGGGCCTAATTCATCAATGAACCAATGAGTTTTCGTGAGTTGTGTTGCTCCAACCCAGAAGCACGTGATTTCCTTCACAGTCTGTGTGCAATGCAGAGACCATCAAGGTCACATCTGCCAACCATGTGAGGGAAGGAGTCAGGCTCAGCTGACAGGCTGCACTGGCCTGGCCACAGTGACCATTGGTGGCTACACAGCAGACTCAAACTTTGACAGCCGAGTGGCAAGGTTATTTAACGCAATCCAGAAGAACCCAGTTCAAGACTCTATGCAAGCTCTATGCTGTGCCCCATTGCACAGGGACCTCAATGTTGTCCTGTTGGCTGAGAACAGAAAATGTGTATTCTTTTTTAAAGGAGCCAAGCCTGGTAGCATAGGCCTGTAACCATAGGCTTTTGGGAGTTTGAGGCAGGGAGTCTTAAATTCAAGGCCTGTCTGGGCTTTGTGGAGAATTCAAGGCTAGTCTGGGCCACAGAGTGAGACCCCTGTCTCAAAAGTATAATGTACAAAGAGGGATGGAGACATAGATCAGTAGTAGAATTCTTACCTGGCATGCAAGAGACCCTAGGTTCCATTTTCAGCACCACTTAACTAATTAATTGCAATGACTCAGTTCAGAGAGGCCAAGAATTAGCTCGATGGCACACATCCTCTTTAGGCCTCTTTTCATTTTTTGGGAGGGCGTCTCAAAGCCTTTTTGTCTCTTAGTCAATCTCAGTCATGAGTCATTAGAATTGAATCCTCACAAGACTGGATTATCCTTCCCTCCGTGCTGGTAGGTGCGTCCAGTCCTCACCTTGTAAACTCAGGGGGCCTAGGCTAGCCACGCATGCAGTCTGATTCAAAATCATAAACTTACTTAAAACATTTGGAACCTTTTTGTGTGATGTTTTATAGGTCTGGCGCTCTGCTGTCCAGTGTGAGTTTTGAGGACAACCATGTCACAGTGTCAAAAGCTGGACACACTCCCATCTACAGAAGCATCCACACAGGCTAACAACACACTAAATGTTCTACAGCTGTTTGCTGAGGGCCTTGCTGTCCTAATTGGGAGGCAAGAGAGTATGGGGTAGTTATTTATAGTACATCAGTTGAAGCTATGTGAGTTCCTTGTATTTCTCACCCTATTCTCGAAACAAACCAATGAGATAGTATTGTCTCTACTAAACAAGTAGAAACAGTGAAGCTGAGAGAGGTTAAGCAATTTGCCTAAGGCTACACAGCACAATCATAGACCCCTCTGCCTCCCACTCTGTCAGAATTTCCTTGTTTCTTCTAAGCCTGGGAATCTTGCTCTACCCTTAACCATCCCAGATGTGGGAGGAGCCAGAGAAAACAGAGAAGCGTTGTTCTGCTGCGGAGGCAAATAACACGAGGTTCCCAAATTCAAGCTAATAAAGGCCAATTTGTCACAGCCACTTCAGAGGAGGTAAATCTGAGTGGGTGGGGTACAGCAGCATGACCCCCCAGAATGGCTGAGAGGCAGAATGGGTACTGTCAGCCAATGGTGTCACACTTGTTTTTTGAAAGGCTAGCAGGCACCAGGCAGCAGCGGAAGCCAGTGGCTCAGCATTACGAATTCATTACATGAGCTAACTGCTTCCATCCGCTTCTGTGACCGAGGGCTTGGTGGCCCTGAGCACAGTTCCTCTGCCCTCTGGAAGCCAAGTCTTGGCCAGGCCACGCCTCCTGAGAGAATTCAAGCAAATCGCATAAGACTATCAACTGTGTTTGAGTTTATGCTGTCATCTGTTTCCAGGCTGGGATGGGGAGCATGTCACAGGCGTCCAGCCTGTGGTCTGCCTAAATCTGTGTCTCTAAAGTCCCTGGTGCCATGGCTGAACTATTTGGGGCCATATAATCCTTTCCTTCCCTTGTAACTAGGGCGCGGCTTCAGTTGCCATGCTGCGTAGGGTGCCCAGCAGGCAGCTCTGCCCAGCATGACTTGAACGGCTTGACTAAAATAGATGAAAAGAGCAAACGGTATGTTGTCTGGGAAATCAAATTTGGGAAATCGAGACACTGGCCCAGGGAAGTTGTGAGGGCCGAATTGAAAGACCAGGAAATGGATATTGGATTGTAGTGACCATTTTAAGCCATTTGGAACTCACATTATAGAGAGATTAACCTAAGAGAAGATTGTATGAGCTCAGAAGAAATGAAGAGGTAGCACCATGGAGAGACAGGATGGGGACGAGGTGGCTATGGGTTTCTGGGACCACATTCTAGAAGAAGAAGAAGAAGAAGCCTAACTTCTCAGTGCTTTTTTAGCTGACTCTTTGTTCCATCAAACAGAATTTTAAGAAAGTAGAAGCCATCTTAGGAGTCTGCACTCCATGTCCACGGGGGCAGAAAGACACTGAATGCCTTGTGTAATGGAGATATTGGAGACACTGTAAGTGGTGAAAGCTGAGGAAATGGAGACCACTCCACTGCCGTGAAAGGGGAGTCTTTCTTATATTATGGTCAGCATTCACCATCTAAGAATACAGGCCTGTGAGCTACAATCCTGGGTTTTGTATGAACCACATCTAGTATTTAGATGTTAAGAACTAATCTCAGAGTAGAGTAAGGGCCGGGTAAGCATCCCTGGGGCTGTCCACTGAGGGTCATTATTATTATTATTTTTTTGTTTATTTATTATGTATACAGTATTTGCTCTACATATATGCCCGGGCAGATCTCAATGTAGATGGCTGTGAGCCACCATGTGGTTGCTGGGAATTGAACTCAGGACCTTGGGAAGAACAGCCAGTGCTCTTAACCTCTGAGCCACCTCTCCAGCCCGAGGGTCATTATTGGTGATCTTTTGGGACAGGCTCTAGAATCTTCTCTCTAGCTGAGTGTTTTTCAGAGGGGGACAGCTGGTCTGTGATACTCACAGGTATTCATTCAGTCAAGGAAGAAACAAAAGTATCATATAAAAGTCACTAGGATTTTAAAAAATATTGTGTGTGGATACACATGTTCATATGTGGGGTCCTGTGTGCATGATGAGTGCATGCGTGTGCTCATGTGTGTTAACACATATGGATAATGGTTGTCTTCCTTTGTCACTCTCCACCTTATTTGGAGGCATGAAGTCTCCTACTGAACCTAGGTAGGACTCATTGCATCAGCTAGGCTGGTCGGTCAGCTAGCCCAGAGGAATCTCTCAGCCTCTTCCTCCCCAGCACCATTGGGTTGGTGGCCTTAGATTTTACAGAGAGAGATAGAGAGAAGGAGAAAAGGAAGGGGTGGTATTAAGGGGAAACAAAAGAAGAAGAGCACTAGCCGTCGTGGAGAGGAAGCTGAGAGGAAGATGACCTGGACCAGATGGACTCTCTCGACTATGGTTTCTGTCAGGCCCCAGTCTCTTTCTCCTGGGCCCCTTTAAGAGTTTATCCCAGCTTGGGAGGTCTGAGATACCAGTAATATAAAATACTTTTCTCTGTGACCCCAAATTGCCAAGTGTCAATCAGGGTGCGAGATTGCACATAACATATAATCCCAACAAGTAAGGAAGTAGAGGCAGGACCTGATGACATTTCTCCTCACTGCCCTGTGTCCCCGGCACTGACTGCCACTCTCCCTAACACACACAGCAAGCAAAGCCTCATGACTTCAGAACAAGTCGCTAATGCGATCAGGGAAGAGAACATATGTGATGTGGGACAGGCAGTTCTTTGTCCCCTTCCTGAAGAGTATCTTGGGCTGGTCACCCTTATACCAGAGAGGCTGCCTGCTTTTCATGCCTCCTTGTCCCTGGGTTCTGGGAAACCTTCTGTTGGACCCAGGATGGTAACAGGCCTGGAGCCATATGCCTGTGTTTCTCTATGATGCTTTGGATTACCCTGATACCCATACCTTTGTGGTTTTCAATGTAGCGTGGTCATCTGTGACGTTCATGATTCACATTGGCTGGTTCTGAACCTGCAAATTATTGGATTTCAGGTGAAAAAGATCCAGAAAAAGACTTTATTTTGTGTATACCAAACATATATGGACTTTCTTCTGACTGGTTTGCTCTAGGCAATATGGTAGCCAGTGGTTTCCATGGTGTTGGTTATATGTGACCTGTATATGTGTGGTAGAGAAGCAGGGTCACTTACAGTCTGCACAGGTGTGCAGGGGTCATATGCAGACCCGCCCCTCTGCCATTTTACATAAGGGACTTCTGCATCTTTGGGTTTCTGTATCTTCACAACCTTCTGGGAGCAAGCCTCCCCAGAGTCTGAGGGACAACTGTATTTTTGAAACCATGTCCTTCATGGGTGCTCCTAATTTCTGTGTACCCCTGCTTTTACTATTGGAGCTCTGATGGACTTCCTCAGAAGCCGAGGCCCAAGGTGTTTACTCCATGGTACCTTGTCTCCGTAGAGCAGTGACAGATCCTACAATCACCTTGGTGAGCAGAAAGTTGACAAAGCCAGTTTAAACAGTGGGGGAAATTACAACCATTCTCTGTGTCAGTTAGCTTTCCATCACTATGACAAAATCCATGAGTAGATCCACTTGAAGAAGAAAGGTTTATTTTGGCTCACAGTTTCAGAGGGTTCCATTCCATCATCCCCATTGTTTCCAGGCTGGGATGAGGTAGAATAACATTGTAGGGACCACTGGTGGCTGGAAGACAACAGAGCAGGGAAGCAACAGGAGACAAAATATCCCCACGGACAGCACATAAATCACTACCCCTATCTCCAAAAGTTCCCACCCACCACATTTCTCTCCATGAAGCAACAACTGTATCAGTCCCATCAGCCCTGAGCACCGCTGTATGAGCTTCAGCAGTGGGGAAGCTTTAAGACCCAAACACCTTTAAAATTGTACATCAAAACACTGTGGACCTACTTGCTTTCAGATATCCATGTGTACTTGCCACAGGAACAACAAAACCCTTGGAAATATCATTTGGCACTTCATATTTAAAGAGTAAGAAATGTGGAGAACTGCCATGTTTTATTTTCAGATTCTGGTCAAACCCAGGGTGGTTTATTCAGGGCTTATCTTCATGTGTTCTTCTGGTCTTTGCAGTGCTTGAAGGGTGTGTGTGTGTCCTTTCTATCATCCAATAAGCTCCAGTAGTTTTTATTTACTAGAGTCACTTTTTTTCTAGGGCATGCATGTCATTTCCTTTCTCAATGAGGTCACTCATTCACCTCTTGTTGTCTGTTTTGAGTCTCTCATATAGAGCGGTGCTTCCTGTACATCTACAACCAGCTGTTTCTCCCATTCATATTTGATGCAAATTTCACCAAGAGCGTTATTGACCTTCTATTTACCGCTTTTGTCTTTGGTCAGTCCCTCCTTTTCGATTGTCCAGTTTTATAAAACGTCACATGGCTTCATCCTCTAAGGAGCAGAAGTAACACAGACATCCGCTTCTCAGACACGTGAACCAAACCACAGGTCCACGGTGGCAGGCCACCTAAAGACTTTGAAAGGAGATGGGCCACAGATCCTGGAGTCACGTGGGTGATCTCCGTAGTGGTTGGAGCAGCACAGCTGTCTTTTATGCAATTACATGCAATTAATAGGTTGTGGTCACTGAGATCAAAACCATGTCATTGGGGACTGTTGCTATTTCAAATGCCCGCTGAATGAAACCCTGTGTTCTCTGGAGTCCTACATATGGAACTGTGCATACTGGAACTAACCAGCCACTCTCTGGGCTTAAATTGAGGCTTATTTTGTTCCGGTACATTACCATCTCCTTGAAGGCAGAGACCTGCCTTGCTTGGGTTTGGATTTCCAGCACCTAACCCAGAAGGTACCACAGAAGTAAATGTGGAGAAACTGAACAATTTACTTCACTCATGGATTATCTCAGGTCATGAGAGACACCTGAAGACAGATGTGAGATGTCACCCCAGATGGTCAGGAACCCTAGGTGTCTGCTAACTAGTGTGCTACCAGGGGCTCCTCTCTTAGCTCTTGTACCTTCATTTTCCTACCTGTAAGAATGGATTTACTTTTCTCTCCCAATGTTTCTCAGGACAGTGGTTCTGAAAGACTCTGTACCCAGGTCATTTTGGAAAGTGTTGTGCCCTGGCTGCCTTTGGAAAGAGGTGTTGAGTCTCAGACAGTGCAAGTATGGAGGGACTTTTTGAGCAAGACATACATACTCATTATTTTTATTTGTGCATGTGTGTGTGAGTGAGTGTGTGTGTATGAATGAGTGCATGTGTATATGAGTGAATATGTGTGAGTGCATGTGTGTGTATGAGTGAATATGTGTGAGTGCATGTGTGTGTCTGAGCACATGTGTGTGTGTGAGTGAATGTGTGTGTATGAACGCATGTGTATGTGAGTGTACACAAACAAAGACCAGAGGTTGACATCAGGCCTTTTCCTCTATCGCTCTCCACGTTCATAGAACCTCAACCTCACCTGTTTAGTGATACTGGCTAGCCAGTATCCCCAGTGAGGGAGCCTCCACTTCCCTAGTTCTGGACCTGGCTTTGAGCTCTGGTCCTCAAGCTTATATGGCAATCACTTTAATGACTGAAACATCTCCCTAGTCCTATGCCCTGTGTTATTTAAGATCAATTTCCCACCTACCTGCTCCCCAGTCTTATACCAGTTTCCATGCTACAAGACCAGTGTGGCCTGGAACACATTTGGGGTATTCCCCCACTTTTCACTTTTGGCATTTTGTGGTTCTGGAAATCAAAGAGAGGGACTACCCATAGCCATAAGGTGTCATCCCTAAGCCCTGGACAGAAACTCATCTTGGTGCAGGTTGGCTGGAAAGACATCTTTGTGTCCCTTTGACAAGCACTAGCCATATGTCCACAGCAGATGACCACACACAGTGCCCTCTGGCCTCCCAGCCTTCCTGACATAAAGCTGTGTGCCAGCAAGGGGCTGGCACATGTGCTGTGCACATGTGGGCATGGTTTGCCCCTTCCTGCCGCAGAGACAACTTTCTAATTTAATGCATGCCGTTGTGCCCCTCTGTTCTTCTACCATGAACTCTGAGTACCACCTTCTGTAGTGCTGATACAGCTGAGCATGTTAGAGGGAGATGCTAAGAATGGCCCAGAATGCTTTGCCTTTGTTTCTATTCCTTTCATGTGTTGAGTGTGAGGATTTATCATACACATACGCAAATACACACACACATTTTTATGGAGAAGGATTATAGGTGCTAGGACATGGGGAGTAGAGGAATTGTGGGCTGAGATAGAGGATTAAAGAAAATATCTATAGTGAAAGGTCAGAGAGTGGGTGAAGGACCAAGGTAAGGTGTGAACAGTTGGGCCAGGTCGCACATGTCTCTGATCCCAGCTCGTGGGAGATTGAGGCAGGAGGATGGAAGCTTTGAGAGTAGCCTGAGCTAAAGAGTGAGAACACATCTCAAGAAGCAGAGAAGGAAGGAAGGAGGAAAGAGAGAGAGAGAAAAAGAAAGCAAACAGGCAGGTCAGCAGGCAAGCAGGCAGTTAAACAAGTGAGCGATGGGGCTGAGGTGAGTGGCGTGGGTGACCTCGCATGCTGTCACCAGCCCTGTTTTGTCCCTGAGGATGTGCACTCTGCACAACTGTATAGGAAAATGTAGGTCAGTTTGTCTGCTGGCTTTTCTACGGTTCATATGGGTCTCATGTGTGTTCATGGAATATTCCATGTTTTGATGTCCTTCCTCTTGCGCACACACACGTGTGCGCATTCACGCATTTGGTCTGAGATTCTTTGATCCCCAAGTTTCCGTTTGAGCTTGTAGGGTGCATGTGTTTTCTGACCGATTATTGCCAGACTTTTCCAATGGATCAGATGGCCAGAAAGCCATGTCACAAGACTTCCTCAACAATCACCACCAAGATCTCAAAGTCATTGAGATTATAACGTTACCCAATAGAACTCACTCTTACCAACAAGTGGCTAGAGAGAGAAAGGCTTATAAGAAGGGTAAGTGGGTGGGGCTTGGACTGAGGCGAGACACAGAAGTTCTGAGGAAATTTATTCTTACCACTGCCTAGGAGGGAAACACACACGTGGATGTTATGATTGGGATAAGAAATGTTCTTGTGTGTCAAACGCTTGGTCCTCACTGGTGGCACTCTTTAATGAGGCTGTAAAAACAAGGACATGGAGCTGGAGGGCTCAGATCTTCTGGAGGCAGATCCTTGAAGGATATAATATCTCTGCTGCTCCTCCAAGGGAAGACACCCCTCTGTCACCTCTATGATGCTCTACCCAAGCTCATGGGGGCCGAGCAGGCACAGAGGAAACCCTCCAAAACTGTGAGCCAAAATTAACCCCTTTCTGCCTTAAGATCCTCCTGGGAAGAGCAATGAAGTGCTGACTAACAGAATACCAGCTACCAGAGAGCCATATAGACCATCAGAGATTGGCTGAGACCTTGCAAGAACAAAGCATCAGCCGCAGGAGCCTTCTGGAAGATGCGGGGTCCCAGGAATCTCCCAGACCTGCTGACCACTATCTCCTGCCTGAAGCTTGAAACCATCCTCCAACCTCTTACCTCCCCCAGGGTCTTGGTAAAGCTGGCTCAGAATCACAGGAAGAATCCCACAGTCTCTCTACATCAACCAACTAATCTTGTAGTTGGAATCTCCTACCTACTGCCATGTCCTTAGTTAGAATTAAAGGCAAGAACACACACTTGTTATATCTAGGAGTAGTTAGGACTCCATCAGTGAACTTGGAGAGAACCCACTTGGGTTTATCTTCTAGACTGGAGAGCAGGGCATGAGTGCCCTCTGCCCGTGTGCCCGTGTGTCTGTGTGTCTGTCTCTTTTTCTTATGACCTTCTGACAGAAGGACAGCCTGACCTTTTAGAAGTTTCTCCTGTGCCCTATATGTCCAGTGTCTGTTGGCAGTGAAGGCCTGAATGTGGAGAACAGAAGTCAAGGTTGATTTTGGCCCTGGGCTATTTAGACATCAAACCCAGAAGAACAGCCTTCCACGCCCCACCAGCCCTGGCGACTCCACAGCCCTGCCTTGCACTCTGGCACCAGAGCCACACTTTCACAATGCTATTCTGCTTTCTGTCCGTCTAGCCCTTCTCCTTTGTTAACACCCCTGCCTTGAAGAAACTGTTGGAACATGGTATTTCTGGTTCCCTGTCTGGTGTGCTCTGGAGATGCACGCACAGGTGGTGCGAGGACTTTAATGTGAGCATGGACCATGAAGTGGGGAGTAGCATTGATCTGAAGACCTCCTGTGGGTCAGACTCCTTCAACCATCTTCTTCCTCTGACCCTCACAGTAGCCTTGTACCGTTGGTATGACAGCCTGGCTGTAGAGCTGGAATCTCAAAGAATACTCACTTTCTCTTCCTGGAGGACTGCTAAATGGCAGAGTTGAAATGTGAGGACCCACCATTACATGGGCAACTTCACCCTGACAGCCTCGGGGAAACTGAGATGAATACAGGGTGACTCCTAGGCTGTGCTGAAAATCACCTCACCTTGAACCCCACCCTTGGCCAAGGTCCACACTCAAACCTCTAACTCCCCAGTGTCTGAAAGTCGGATTACCTAGACCACAAACTGACTCACCGGCTCTGGCCTTTGATGGATTTTTCCCTCCAGAGGGCAGAACAATGGGAGTATTAGGGGGGTGTCCACTGGGTGTTGGATCTCATACCACAGTGTCACTTGGTCTTGGCACAATATCTTGTCATGAATTGGAAAACAGGTTTGCTATGGATTGGCAAGTCAGAGTGAGGACAGATAGGAACTTGGGAATTCAGGTTTGCCAGAGGGTTGCTGAATGAGGGCGTGAGGGGTGAGGGACTGGTAACCGCAGTGTGCCTTTGAATGTCTCCAAGCTCAAAGGACACCACTGTCCTATCACTGTGCTCTTTCTGCCTCCTCTGTGACACTCTCAAGGTCTCAGGGGTGCCTCTTGGGAAACTCACACTCCAGAGAGCTGGGCTGTTTTAGTGTTTTCTCAGAAGAGAATTAAAAACCTCTTTCTTGGAAGCAGGGTGGAATGAGGTAGGTAGGACTAGTCCTGTCTGTGACAGTGTCATTCTCAAAAGCCTCACAAAGGTCATCAGCAGGTTCTATGGAGGCCTGTTAGTGGAAAGGTTAAGAATATGGGTTCAGGAGCCAGCAAGATAGCTCAGCAGGTGTACTTGTGGTCAAGCCTGACCACCTATGTTGGATCCCTGGAACCCACATGGTGGAAGGCTAGAACTGACTCCCACAGTTGTTCTTTGTCCCCTCCACACAAGTGCTGTGAAATAGGGTTTTCCCCCACCCCCAAACACACAAAATAAATACATGAATATGGAAAAAAAACACTGAAGTTAAAATTATCTGGGAACCAAGACAGTGCTTTTTTTTAGATCTAGTGTGTGTTTGTGTGTGTGTGTGTGTGTGTGTGTGTGTGTGTGTGCATGTGTATGTGTGTATATATACTGTGTGCATGTGCATGCATGCGTGTGCATGGGTCCCTAGGAATCCAGAAGAGGGCATCTAATCTCCTGGAGCTATAGATACAGGTGGTTGTGAGCCACCCAATGAGGGTGCTGGGACATGAATGCGGGTCCTCAGGAAGAACAGCAATCGCTCTCTTCTGTCCAGCTATCTCTTAAGCCTGTGGCTAGTTCCACAGAGGGAGGGATTGGAGATCACAGCTTAAGCACCTTAAAACTGCTTAGTGATGGAAATGGCTACTGCCCATAACAGTGCACACATGGCCCCAGAGTCGGTCTGCTTTCAAGTGTTCTGATCATAGCTTTCCCTTAGGGAACTCCCTTACTTATTCTGAACCATGGTGTCCTAATCAGCCAATGAAGGCAAAATATCACTTAGCTCCTAAGACTGATGTGGAGATTAAACATACTAACCTTAGCATGGTGCCTGGTGCCCAAGATCCCAGCAACACCAGAGGTAGAAACCCAAGGAAGTGGAAAGGCAATGAGGGTGGGAATGTAAGATGCCCACAGATATCCTTGAACCCTTTGTCCATACTGTCTTGGGACTGGGGAGCTGCAACATTCTTCTGGGAGTCCCTGTTACAGACTTGACAAAACACCAGTTCCTGCTTATCTGTTGCTCTATAAGAAAACAGGTCCCAGATTCGCCTCTGGTCTAAGGCAGCCTCAGTCACCCCTTTCTATTCTTGTGTCTCAGACTTCATAGTAAAAGTCACCTAATTCTACCAGCTCCATCTCTCCTTGCTCTTTGGAAGTCTCTAGAAGACTGTTAACTAATTATCTTCTTATCCATCCCTGAAAGCCAACACCCAAGGATGATCTGAGAACCCAGAAGAAAACATCTGTTTTCTTTCTACCTGGGCTTTTCTCTCTTGGCCTGAATTTGCATTTCCAGATCCATCCTCCATCTGCTCTTTCCATTTCTCTACATGTCTTGTCCAGAGGACCATGTTGGATGGTTCCTGCTTGAACTTCCTGAGCGCCGTGCTCTTGGTCTTGAAGACCACAAGCCCCTTTACTGGTGCATCCTGTGAGCTTACTGGAGACTGGTTTTTGACGCTTCCTGTCCGGAGAGGAACCCCTCAGGGGGTGGAGGGCAGACCATAGCTCTTAATTTGGATAAAACATGGCTGAATGTGGACTCATTGAGGAACCATGGGCTCAGCTGAAGGAAGCGTGCAGATACTATGAAGTGGAGACCAAAGACAGATGAGCAGTGTCTTGGTTAGTGTTTCTATCACTGTGATAAACACTATGACCTATAAGCAAGTTGGAGGGAAAAGATTTATTTGGTTTATGCCTCCACATCACTATTCATCATCAAAGGAAGTCAGGACAGGAACTCAAGCAGGGCAGGAACCTGGAGGCAGGAGCTGATGCAGAGGCCAGGGAGGGGTGGTGCTCACTGACTTGCTCATCGTGACTTGCTCAGCCTGCTTTCTTTTAGAACCCAGGACCTCCAGCCCAGGAATGGCACCACCCACAATGGGCTGGGTCCTCCCCCATAAATGATAGCTAATTAAGAAAATGTCCTCTGGGCTTGTCTTATGGAGATCTTATGGAGATATTTTTTCAGTTGGGGTACCTTCTTATCAGATGACCACAGCTTGCGTTGTCTTGACACAAAACTAGCCAACAATTGAGCCCCTTGTCAACTTGACACACAAACACATCACTGGTAAGCCACAACTCTTGCTTTCTTGTTCGGCCCCAAGGCCACACATTTAGTATAGACGTCACGACATAAGACATTTTACAAACTTAAAAAGTTCCACAGTCCTTACAATTCCAAATGCTTTAAAAATTTGGTTTCTTTAAAAATCCAAAGTCTGTTTAAAAATACAAAATCTCTCTTAAACATTAAAATCTCTCAATTGTGGGCCCCTACAAAATAAAATAAAATAGTTAAATATTTTTGTTTACTTCAAAGGTACAGTCAAAATCTGGTTAAAGCAAAACCTAAGTCCAGCAGTGTCCACTCAGTAACTGGGGTCAGGGGCACACTCCTGATCTTCTGGACTCCTCCACGGGGGTTGGGTCACTTCTCTGGCTCCGCCCTCTCCAGCATACACAACTTGTCTTCTATGCTCAGGGTGGCTCCACTCCACCATTGTTGTTCTTGGTGGTTGTCTCATGGTACTGGCATTTCCAAAATCCTGGGGTCCCTTGATGCAACCGGACTGCATTTTCACCAGTGGCCTCTCCTGGGCTCTCTTCAGGGACCCCAGCCCTGTCACACAGTGCCAAGCCTCAGCTTCTCTCCATGGCCCTTCAATGCCTTCAAAACCAGCACCACCTGGGTGATTCTTACACATAAGGTTTGGCTGCCAACATGGGGCACAATCTTGGCTGCCTCTGGAACAGAGCTTCTGTGTGCTGATTGTCGGGAAACACATCCCAGGGATTTCACCTCAGTGATGTTGGTCTCTTCTTAATCACAACTGGTTCTTCAGCACCCACTGACCAGCATCCATTGTCCCAGCAAAACCAAGGTTTTACTTTAGTGGTTCTGGTCTCCTGTTAATCACAGCCAGTTCTTTAGCTCCAGCTGACCAGATACCACATATTCTTGACTCAAAATATGCAACCATCCAGACAGAGTCTTTACGTGGCTCTCAGACTTCCCTCTGGAATGTCACAAGCCAGGCCTTCATCCTGTGCATTTCTCTGAATGTTCTTATCTTCCAGCCTCCCCTAGAACAGCTCAACAACCTTTGACCACTCAATGGCTTTTCTGGCCCAAAGTTCCAAAATCCATCCACGATCCTCCCCAAAACAACATGGTCAGGTCTGGTACAGCAACATGCCACTATCCTGGTACCAATTTTGGTCTTAGTGTTATGAAACACCATGACCAAAAGCTCCAGGGATTAGGGAATGATCCTCTTCCTTGGGACTGTGGTCCTGAGGGTCTCAGTTCCTCCCTGGAAGCTTGGCTGGAAGCTACCTCAGTGTCCTGTGCATGGGGGCCTTTACATTGTCTTCATCTCTCACCTCTTGACGTGTGTGCCTATGTGTTCTCAGAAGTAACAAAGTGGAAGACTGTGGATTGAAACATCCAAAATCACTGTGTCCTATAAGCTGTTCCCATCAGGGAATCGGCAAAGGGTGAGCAGTCGTCGTCCTAATGGAGTCATGTGACTTTTGCTGGGCACTTCTGCTTCTTATCCTGCCAGCCTTGGAACCTTCTCACCTCACGTGGACACATGCACACACAGAGAGAGAGTCTCCTGGCTGGCTGGAGACACAGCCTATGTTTCTTCAGTGATACCCTGTCCTATTCATTAGAAGTCCTTGGAGTAAGGACAGCAAATTCCAAGAAGGCACAAATTGGAAGGGGTCGGGAAGGATTAGAGATTATCTTAGAAGTCTGTCCCATGACTTAAATGCCATCCCCTGCCTTGCCTGCAGACTCCACTAGGGCATGTGCTTATGAGGACATCTCTACAGGACACACAGTTGGTGCTTTCTGTGGTTGCTTCTATCCCATATTTGGGTCTTGCCTCATTCTCCATTGTGTTTGTTACCACAAATCTGGGTATAAATATCCATGAGATACATTTTCCTGAGTGGCTTGGAATTGACTTTAGGGTTACTCAGGTTCTGTGGGTTTCTCTCTACTGCTCCCACTTTGATTAACAGAGTAAAGCATGAGTTTGACCATAAATAGCGTTTCCTCCCCACCCCCATGTCCCTGAGACTGTAATTCACTCAGTTAACCCTGATATAGTGATCGAACTTCCCCAAACACCTAGCTTACATCCCCTGAGTAATGGATCCACCTGGTACCCTGGTTTCTGTGAGACGCTTCTAACTGAAATAGAATTTCCCTTAAGGAATTAGGTGGGAAGAGCCCAGATGCTAAACCCTCAATGATCCAGGAACTAGTGCTTCCCCGTCTCTCCTTTCACTAAGTCTCTATTTGTGTATTAAAATAAAACAGCCTTGAAATAGCTATTAACTGGTACAAGAGGCCCTAACCCAATACTGCCATACAATTTCTCCCAGTACCTTAGGGGGAAATAATTTCTTATTATTTTTCTATCTACCTCATAAAACGGGAAGTGATTTAATACACAGAGTGGAAGGCAATTGTTTCCAATTGGTTCATTCTCATGATGTTTCAAACGCCACCTTCCTCCTTCGCATGGTTCCAATATCCTCTGACACTTTGAAAGGATTCTGGGGAACGTCACCACGTGTGGCTTGGGCCCTGGCCTCTCTATGTTCCTGTGCAGGGTTTCCCACACATGGAGCCCAAGAGAATTGTCCAGCTGCCACCTGCAACTGTGTCTCAGACACGAACTCGACTGGTTTTCTGACCCATGATGTTCCATCCGGGAAATGGTCTCGACTTGACTTACGTTCACATTATGTTGAGAAAACTCAACTTGGTCCCGCTTAGCCTGGTGAGGAGCCCATTTCAAAGAACTGCTGGGGCATAAAGGCCACATACACAATGGCCACGTGAGTGACAGGTAATGCTGCCACATGACTTTGTAAACACTGGATACAAACCTCTTTATATATCGTGGTTTCCTTTATTCTTGCATTGACCTTAATTGGAAAAAACTAGTGTTGTCCCCATCTTTTTGGATGAGCAAATGGAGGTAAATAGGCTTGGCTTGCCATTCTATGTTCTTAACTATGGTGCAGTTTTGTTCTTAAGAACAGAAATAAACTCAGCAATAAATGGGATGTCTTCATCAAAAACCTGCCTCAGGGCTTAGGGATCTATGCTGAAGAGGAGGAGAAAATATTTTAAGAAGCAGAGGGGTTAGAAGATTCCAAAGTAACAGCGTCCTGTGGACACAGCAAGACTGATGTACATATAAACTCCCAGAGACTATGGCAGCATGTACAGGGCCTGCACAGGGTCAAGCCAGGTGGGGGTCCCAGCATTGAGAGGCAGAAGTAGACACAGGCTCCTCCCCTTAAACATGAAGCTATTTGCAATTTATACCTGCTGGCAAAAAAAATATATATATATAGTTTTCTCCAACTGAGAGCCATGGGGTTGATCAACCACACTGCGTGGAGGCCTGATGCTCAGGAGTAGTTGGCCAACACAAAACAAACTCAGTGGTTTTAGGGCCAGTGTGTGTGTGTGTGTGTGTGTGCATATGTGCGTGTGTTCTTTTTATTTTGGTTTTACATTTTTTTATTATTGGTATTTTGCGTGTCTGTTTTGATTTTTGTTTTTGTTTTAGGGCTTTTTTTTTTTTAAGACAGAACATAAAGTTGGTTAGGGAGGGAGGAGTTGGGGAAAAGGAAAGAACTTGATCAAAATATATTGTATGAACAAGGTTTTAACTTTAAAAAATTAAAAACAAATAAATATTTTAAAAACCTTCAGAGCCAATTCTTCCCCTCTGGAGAGTTCTCAGGAGTATGGCTAACACAAGAGTTAGACAACCAAAATGATTCCCAGACTCAGGATGAACCAGTGAGTACCCCCCTCCCAAAGTGTTTTTTTTTTTCCCATTGTCTTAGATTCATGAGCTGCTGGAAGCAAAAAGAATGTTGTGGTAAATTAGGCTTAGGGATTTCTCAGAATTTTCAAGTGGTTTCATTTTATTTGAGATTGTGTTCCTTGAATTCAGCTGAGCATGGAGTCTAGCCACTGGACTCCCTTTTCCTGCATCTCCCTCCCCAGGGGACAAGGGTTTCACTGGCATTATGGGACATGCTGCTCCAGAGGCCCACACAGTTCCTGAAAAATCAGCAGGTGTTCTCTCCTTATTGTCTCTTAGAATGAAGACACACAGCCCTGGCACCAGGACACCCCAGGGCCCTACTTTATGCTCTGTTAGAGCAGGGTCTATAAGCAGGGTAGACAACAGACATATTTCTTCTGATGTCAGATGACCATCTTTGATTTTTGTCTTAAAAAAAAATTCTTTGAAACAAGGTCACACAGAGCCCCAGCTGACCGTGAACACTGTGTAGCCTAGACTGGCTTGAACTCTCTGTATACTTCAGGGTGGCTTCTCTTGCTTCCATCTCCCAAGAGCTGGGATTACAGGCATATATCACTGGTTTATGAGGGGATAAGGATGGCACATATGCTAGACAAACACTCTGTCAATGGAGCCACATCCCTAGTCCCCTTTAGGACATCCTTAAGGAGGGACAGCTGCCACTGTAGACTCTTTACTACTCTTTTCTTTTTCTTTGCTAATGAAACCCTAATTTCTTTCAGGGGAACAATGAGCCAAGCACTCAAAGAATGCCACCAATAATTCCCAGCACACCCCACACCCCTTTTCTTGTGACAAAGCTGGTCAAGCCACTAAAATCCAACCAGGAAAAATAAAGACAACATTCAGTTAAAGACTTTCTGCCAACATTTTCTACTCTAATTCAGGAGTTGTTAAGAAGAGAGCTCCTTCCCATGAGCCTTCTTCCTTCCACTTTGCATTTTTTTTCTTGTTAGGACTTGATGGCAACAGTGTCAGCAGCCACTTTGTGACCACGAAGACAAGACCAAGAAAATATCCACATTGCCCCTGACTTTACCATATAAGACCACTTCAAATCCCCTAAGGTTGCCTCTGGTGGGATTCTTATCACAAAAGAAAAGTAATCTCCCATCTATCCACTGGGATGCTTCTTTCTTGGATGCCTAAAAATTCCCATCTTGGAGAAGAATGCATTTCTCCTGAATCCCAATGAGTAAATCCAACTGAACTGAGCCACTCCTGCCTCACCATTGTGAGACATGGCATCTGCTTTGTGCATGCTCCATCCATTCTTGAAGAATACTCTTTGGTTGGCTACACTTGACCCAACAGTGGTAGGCTAAAAACCAGGAGCTCCAGAAAGATAGAAATCTGACTTCCATCCAATCGCCAGGCAGCTCAGGATCTGTATAAGCACCAGGAGGGGAGTTACATGAAACAAGCCCATCACAGCCCAAAGGCTCTGGGTAGACAGGGTAGGGTAGAAAAGATGGCTTCAGGTTCCTGGGCGTGGGTTGATGGTCAGGACAGAACTCAGACTAGAGATGCAATGAGGTCTAGGGCTAGAGAGAAAGATGGCAACTCACTTTCACTTTCAGCAAATCATCGTGTTCCAAGAGAAAAATGGTCGGTACTTGGATGTTTTCATTTTAACCCGTGTTTCATCATCTCAGTAGCAAGCTAACAAGGAAGGCATTCTCATCACTGCTTTGCAGATGGCATTGACAATTGGAGACTGGTTGCCCTACTGACTTGGTGAAGATCTGGGGCTCACCTTAAAGGATGCTGACAGGAAACGCTGGGCTATGATTGACAAGTGCTTGGCCTGTGCCAAACATCACACCAATGAGTTCTCTGGTTCGATTCTCACCACAAACCAAGGAAGTGGTTTGGAGAGAACAAGGGACTTACCCAAGGTCCCCTTGTGAGCCAGGTGTTCAAGGCTGGACCTGGAGCATGTGGACTCTATAGCAGGGTATTGCCTAAATTCAAATGATTATCTGTCCTCTGTCTCCATTTTTCTTATGGTGTTGAGTCTTCCAGAAGCTCTCTTGTCTTTCGTGTCCCAAATTTCCCTGATGAGGCTCATGTCTACACAGGCTTTCTGCCCCCCCCCAATTGTGGATTCCAGATACTCATGAGTTCCTGTGGGCACCCCCCCCCGTCTTCTGGGTGTTTTGGGCTCAGCTCACCGTGGGGCTTTAGAAATCTGAGTGGAGGAAGCAGAGGTTCCCTAGGGACAGGAGAAGGGGATGTTATTAACTTCAAGCTTTTCTAGGGAGCCCGTGTTAACTATTATGAGCCACAGGTCAAGTGCCTGAGACTATTACATCTGGCTCAGCTCATTGCTTGCAATTTGCTGTGGGGAATTATTTGCCTCTCTCTTCTTCCACGGAGAAGTCATAGACTGGCTGAATGGTGCTTTGAATGGTGAGGGTGGGGAAGCAGGCATGGCTGTGAAAAACAAAAGACACAGATCATGCAGATGCACAATGTTCCACACATAGCTTGTTCCCGATGTTCGCCTGTCCTGTCTCCCTCACATCTGGTAGAAGGAAATGACTGAAGCTTGTGGCCTCCCCGGTCTGTTTGTACCCATGTTGAGGCTGAACTCTCAGTTAGAAATTGAGAACTGGGATCAAGAAAAGGAAATCAACTTCCAAAACTAAAGTTAAAATAGACTGGGTGTGGTTCCATGGGCCTGTAGTTCCAGTTCCCAAAGTTTGAGGCAGGAGGATATAGTAAAAAGCCTTCCTGGACTATAGAGGCCAGCTTAGTGGGACTCTGCCCCAAACCTCTAAAGTTTGAACCATCAAGATGGCTCAAAGAATAAAGGTGTTTGTGGCCATGACTGACAACCCCAGTTTAATCTCTGGCACCCACAAGGTAAAAGGAGAGAACACACACATGTTAGTCATTCTCTGACCTTAAAAAATGTGCATCCGCACACACATATAGACACACAGACACAGACACACACACACACACACACACACATGCACACACACACACACTAAATAAACTAACTAACTAAATAAATGTATGTAATAAAAACAAGTAAGTAAATAAATATAAAAAATAGGACTGCACATTGCTCAGTGTTACAGTGCTTGCCTAGAGCTGCAAAGGCCTGGTGTTTAATACACTCTGGAACTGCAACGACCAAAAACTGAAAAAGACTGTTACTAGTTAGCAGTAAGGAAGGTAGAAATTGTGGGGCTGGAGAGATGGCTCAGTGATTAAGAGCACTGGATGCTTTTCCGGAGGATATGGGTTCAATTCCCACCACCCACATGGCAGCTCACAGCAACCTATAAGTCCTGTTCCAGAGGATCTGACACCCTCTCTGGCCTCTGCAGGCACTGCACTCATGTGCATATATCCATACACATACCCACACGCAGGCACACACATACACCTAAATAAGATGTGTTCTCTCCTTCTCCTACACTGTCTTTGATGTACACAGACTGATATATATATATATATTTTTTTTTTCTGCAAAAGGCCATCGGCATCTTTCTTGAGTCTTCTCTTGGTCACAATGGGGGTGCTGCTGTGATAGCTCAAAGTAGCCCCTGATGACCTGCAAAAAATGAGCCTGCCTGGGATCCAAGAACACATTTTTTTTTCAAACACTAAAATCTCAATGTTATGTACTTTCCTTGCTTGAGTTTGATACACTATTATGATATTTTCTCTGTAATCATTAAAAATATGGAAAAATCATTCTTAGTTACAATCTGTCTACTAAATATGAGACCATGAGCTGCATAGAGCACATATCTGTGGTCCCTGCCTGTGACACTTGTGTATCAAAGATTTTCCATGCCAGCAAACCCAGGAATCCCTCACTTTTAACAGTCTCCCTGTGTTCCAGAATATGTATGTATTGCCTTCTTTGATCTGCAGTATAGGTTACTTTCTTTGGCTGTTAGAAACACAGATGTTTCTAAAACCGAACCTGTATCTTTTAAGTGAAAATATAAAAGGTCTGGTTTTAAATACCAGAAATTTCCAAAAACATCGTCTTTCCTCAGAACCCAGAGCAAGGGGACAGAGAGATGACTCAGAGGTTAAGAGCACTCTCTGTTCTTGCAGAGGACCTGGGTTCAATCCTCAACACCCACATAGTAGCTCACAAACATCTGTAACTCCAGTTTCTGGAGAATTCAACCTTCTGGCCTCTGTGCAGACATTTTGCAATACACACATGTAAGCAAACGCTCATCCAGATAAAATAAAATAAGTAGAATCTTTTTTTTTAAATCAACCCAGAGAAGTGGAGAAGGGCTATGCTAGCCATAATTTCTGAATGACTTTAGAATATACAGATGAAAATTTGAGTGATTTGGGCAGACCCTCTCCAACAAGTTATTTTGGACCATGATTTTCAAAAACACCAAAAATCAGCTGTGGGAATGCAGGGTTGCATGGACTTTATGTTATATTCTTAAGTATGGTTTATGCAGCTCCTACCTATCAGGAGGTTTCCTGTCACCCTCATAACCCTGCCTTTCACCTACCCAATCTGGTGTATATAGACCGAGTTGCCAACAGTTGTTGTCAAGGGAACAGAGGCTCATTGAAGTTGACAAATTTATGTTCCCTTGCTAAACTAGTCACAGTGGTAGATTTTTGAATTCAGGACACTTTGTTCACTACAGACACCTGTAAGTATTCTGAGAAGAGAATTTTACAAGTAGGATCCTAAGAGATAAAAGAAAGTGATGACAGCTAGGAACATGGTTCAGTCAGGAATGTACTCATCACACAAGCATGAGGGATCCTCAGAATCCATGTAAAAAGGCAGAGTATGGTGGCTCACACTCATAATGCCAGTGCTGGGGAGGTAGGAATGGGTGCTGGCCAGTTAGCTGCCTACCCCTTGGTTTTTTGTTTGTTTGTTTGGATTTTTCTTTTCTCTCCTCTTTCTTTCTTTCTTTCTTTCTTTCTTTCTTTCTTTCTTTCTTTCTTTCTTTCCTTCCTTCTTTCTTTCTTTTTTTTCTTTCTTTCTTTCCTTCTTTCTTTCATCATCAACTTGACACAAGCTGGAGTTTTCTAGGGAGAGGAACCTCAATTGAGAATACTCCTACATCATACTGGCATAGGTAAGTCTACAGAGCATTTTCTTAATTAATGATTGATGTGGGAGGGCCCAGTCCTCTGTGGGCGGTATCGCCTATGGGAAGCTGGTTCTGGGGTATATAAGAGCGAAGACTGAGCAATCCACGAGGAATACACCAATAAGGAACATTCCTCCATGGCCTCTACATCAGTTCCTGCCTTAACTTCCTGCCTTGAGTCCCTGCCCCGACTTTCATCCACGATGGACTTGTCTTGGCTTTGGATTAAACATAGCAATAGAACATAAGCTGGAACGCAGGTCAAGTGAGAGACACTGTTTCAAAAACAAGGTGGATGACCCCTAGAGAATGCTCTCTGAGGTTGACCTTTGGCCTCCATGCACATACACACACAGGAAGTCAAATATACCTGCAGAGACACTGAAAAGAACAATGATGGCACACACACACACACACACACACACACACACACACACACACACACACACACACGGGGGGTGGAGAGAGAGAGAGAGAGAGAGAGAGAGAGAGAGAGAGAGAGATTATTCTGTTCCCTGAGCTCTTTCTCTGAGCCAGTCCATCTGCTGGGATTTAGCTCCATTCACCCTCACGGCTTGTTCACATGAACATCAATTTCCTCCTTCCCCAGAAACAAATCGAGGTGTCTCCTGGACCCGTGTATACTCTTACTTCCCTCGCCTCCCCACTTAACATCTTCCATATGTGCCAGCCTAGTGGGACCTTGACCCCCTTGTTGCCCGAGATATCTGATGCCTGGGGAATGTCCCTTAGTGCTTAAACCTCAGAGGCATGAAAAGTCTCTCTTTTCCCGCTGTTCTTTTACAAGCGGGGTTGTTCTTGGGAATCTCATTTCCTTTGTGTGTGTCCAGTTACATTTATTATTATTATTATTATTACTATTATTATTATTATTATCATCATCATTATTATTAGCAAACCTATGGAGCCAACAGCTCATTCGTAGGCCTATAGAATAGCTCCATTTCTAGAACTAAGAATGAGAGAGTTCCACGGATTCCTCGTGATTCTCTCAAGTCAGAGAAGTCAAAGGTGAGGATTCCAACCACTGGAAAACTGTTTAGGGGCTAAAATAACATTTGAGATGGTGAATACCAGCAGACTGGAAAACCGAGGCCCTGGGAGGTTGTGTAGGTGCCTGAAATTTGCACAGTTTATTAGAGGGTATGTAGCCAAGTGTGCCAGACAGGCCTAATTGCAGACCCTCCCCAACCAGGTAAGGAAATTAAAACTTATTCTCAAATGGTTAGACAGCATTGATAGCTGACCTTAAGAACTTGACTTCTAGCCGGGCGGTGGTGGTGCACGCCTTTAATCCCAGCACTTGGGAGGCAGAGGCAGGCGGATCTTTGCGAGTTCGAGGCCAGCCTGGTCTACAAAGCGAGTCTAGGACAGCCAGAGCTGTTAAATAGAGAAACCCTGTCTCGAAAAACCAAAAAAAAAAAAAAAAAAAAAAAAAAAGAACTTGACTTCTAGTCACAAACAGCTTGCAGTGGGGATAGGGAATATCTACCATCTATCACGCCTCACCAACCCACCCATCCTCTATCTATCCATTTATCATTTCTCACCCACCATCTATCATCTGTTCCTCATCTATCTATCATCTCTCCATCATGTCTCAGTTTGCCATCTGACAGTCTATCTTCCATTATCTGTGTATCATGTATCAATCTATGGTGTATCAGTTATATATTATCTACCATCTGCCTATCATCTATCACTTGTGTATCTATTTATCACCTGTAATCAATCAATCTATTTATCAATCATCTATCATATATATCATCTATCGATATGTCCATTATTTATATCTGTCATCTATCTATATATCTGTCTATCATCTATTATCCATTTATATAGATAGCTAATCTATCATCTATCTTTGTATTTATATACGCATGCATGTATGTACATATGTGTGTTTATTATCATTCTCTCTCGGTCATAGATTCAGTCACTGCACCAGGTGCTGGTATCTATCTGAGCTCTAAGTTCCCCTCTCTCTGCTGCCCTGGGGCACTGAGTCTGGAGATTCTATATCTAAAATTTTGCTTTGCTAGAAACCCTTTATAGGTCTTTGAAGAACAAAAATGGGAGATAAGATGGCTACCACAGGCCAAGGGCTTCCCTCTTCCTGCCCAGGTGAGGGTTTCATGGCCTGACTGATGCTTTCTGAGTTGTATCTGGAGTGAGGAAGAAACCAGGGCCAGAAGGAGCCTGCACCAGCTTCCTCTCCCAGAATTTCATCCCTGCCCAGTCAGGCCCTCACAGACATGATGCAGCAACTGTATGAGCAGCTTTGATTAATTAAATACTTCACCCCGAATTTGCAAACCATCATCTCTAGTAAGTCCTCGTCACGCCTGTAACTCTGGTCTAATTAGCCTGGCCAGTCTCCAGGTGGGGTGCAGACATCCTTCTAGACAGGCAGAGGAAGGAGAGTTTTAGAAGGGAATGGGAGAGAAGGGGATGGGATGCTGCTGATGTGTCATTTTGTTGGTGTTGACCTTGAAAACACCAGTTAACTCTTCATGTGAGAAGCTTGCTGTGTGTGGAGTGTGTTCTGAGAATCCTGGTATGTCGTGTCATCCAGTAAAGGAAAGGGAGTCATTAAGATAACCTTAGTTGAGATTTTAGACATCAACGTCAATTAGCTTGTACCCAAAGGTCACCACTGAAACCTGTGAAACTGCCAATCATGTTGACCTCTGGAAATGAGAAGCCCTGGGGCAAGGCAGCTTCAGGAAGGGGTGGATCCAGGACCCAGCTTCTGCCTTCCAGCCTGCCACCCACACCTCTCCCAAGCTGGCCCGGGATGTTTCTCCATCACCATCTGTTCAAGGGCATTCACTGTCTCCTGCTAGAACTCCCTTTTTAACAGGACTCTCTGGAATGTCACTAACTCTCAGAGGACTCTCTGAAGCCAAGCCCTGGGGCCACAAATGGGGTTCAGTGTGCTGACTATCCCAGGTTGAGCCAGACATCCCTACCCACATGGACAAGGTTCTGGAAAGGGAACTCAGAGCTCTGCTTATAAGATGGATTCATAGGCATTGAAAACTAGAGGGCTGGGGTGTGGCTCAGTGTGGAGAGCTTGCCCAGCATGTACAAACTGCTGGGCTCTGTCTTTAACACAGGCAAAAGAAATGCTCACAATGGAGAGTTATTGTCAAAATCCTCATTTTCCATGAGGAAAAGAAACATACAGAAAGGGCAGGTTACCTTGGCATGATGGTTCATCTCCAGGCTTAACAGGATGCATTTAGAGTCTCCTGGGAGACACACCTTTGGATGTGTCTGTGAGGGTATTTCCAGAAAGGTCTAACTGAGGTGGGAAGACCCACCCTAAATATGATGGCTCCATCCCATGGGCTGGAGTATGGACTGAATCGAAAGAAGAAAGCGAACTGGACGCCAACATTCAGCTCTCTGCTCTGGACACCAGCTGCCTCATGTTTCTGCAGCCATGCCTTTCCCATCGTGATAGACATTACTCTCAGTCTTCCAGTCAATCAAAGTGAATGCTTCCTTCCTGAAGTTGCTGTTACCAGGTATTTTGTTACAGCTATGAGAAACTTAATATGTGCTCCCAAGATGGTGCCTTAACCATAGCCCACACTACCTCCTCCTCCTACCTACGATGTGTATCTGTACCGACACCCTGTCTCATCCATAGTTCTTGATCCTCTGCTTTGTAGAAGGTGTTCACTGTCATGCAGTGGGGTGCGCTAGGGGCGAGGGTTTACATCAGGAATCATCGCCTCTGCGTGTCAAATATTGCTTACTTCCGAAAAGCCGTGACCGCATACCTAACCAGAAAACTGTAAGGGTTGTAAGGTTTATTTGGGCTCCCAGCTTCAGGGACATTACAGTTCATCAATGGTAGGGAAGGCAGAGTGGGTGAGCTGCTCCCATCTGCAGCTACAGGAGGATGAGGCAACTATTGCTCTTATCCTGGTTGGCAGGAAGAGAGAAGGTAGGTATAAGTTTGGGAGGCTATCACTAATGACTGTTCTGCTGGCCACACTCCATGAGATCCCTAAACAGGACCACCGGCTAGGAGCAACTGCTCAGAACTGCCCGTGGGATACAGTTCAGGCTCAAACTATAACAACCAAATAGACCATCATTGATACACTGAGTAAGTTTTTGATTTGTTTTATTGAGATATTAAGACATACAATAAACACCTAATGGCATTGGTAACAAAGATACTACAAGCTCTTGCCTGTGAAGAGTCATCTTGTGATTGGCTAGATGTCTACATTTATTCTCAAAAATTTCTCTAATTTAGCAACTGTTATATGCCCATCTTATAGTTAAAGAAGCGTAGAGAGATTAATCACCCTGCCCATGGTCACACAGTATGAAAACAGCAGGGGCAGAATGTAAACCCAATCCGTGTGGCTCCAAAGCCTTGTCACATTAAGCCTGTGGTAACACATACGTGCATATATAAATGCAAAGGCAGATGGTAGATTGGCTTCAGAGAGTCCCCTGAGAGTCAGTGGCATTCCTGAGGGTTCTGTTAAGAATGGGAGTCCTAACAGGAGACAACTGAGTAATACCCAAGAACAGGCTAAGTATAGGATGGAAAAGTTTGTACAGTAAGAGTAAATCCTGCAGTTGATGCTTTGTGTTGGAATGCTGAGGTGAGTGAGACATCAGGAGGGACAGGCATATACAGATCAACAAGTTCCTGAAATCAGAGTTCAGGGCCTTCCAGGATCTGCATGTTGCCCCCTGTGTGGAGGAACCCATCTTATAGTTACAGAATTCTGAGATAGAATCTCACATCTGGATGATTACTACACTCCTGGTTGAGGACCTGGGCAGCCACTGAGTGTCGAGTATGCCAACCTTTCTGTCACTGAGACAAAATACCTGAGGTAAACAGCTCAAGGGAGAGAAGGATTATTTTGGTTCCTGGTTTCAGAGGTTCCTGGTCATTTTGTCTTCGTTACCCCCTGTGAGTCTGTGGTGAAGCAGAGCATTGTGGCAGGGAAGGCACGTTTCAGTATCCTTGCTCACCTCATGGCTGACAGAACACAGAGAGAAGCAGACAGGAAAAGGCAGGGTCAACACATCCTTTATGCATGGATCTCCATTGACCCACTTCCTTCAGCTAGGCCTCACTTCCTCAGCTTCAACAGCTCCCAGATGCAAATTTTGAACCTGTCCATTTGTGAAACTGTTCCTTGGGTCAGAGCCCTCATAGGCTAATAGACTGTGGATCCACACCCACAGGCACATCTAGAGACGTGTCTTACTACCTTCTGAAGTGGCTTTCAGTCCTGTCAAGCTGCCAGTCAAGATTGTCCATAACACCTGGTAAATCTGAGTTCATGGGCCATCCAGTGTACTCCATAATGGCTATAGTCAAAGGTCTTTCACAAAACACACACACACACACACATGCACGCACACTCGCGCAGCCACTCATGCACACACATACACAGCCACCTACGCACTGACTTATTTCCAATGGTTTGAACCAAACACACAGCACTGTGTGTTTGGGTAATCTTCTCTGTGGGTTGGCTGCCTGAAGTTCAAAACAGAGGTGTGACCTAATGAATAGGGACCCCTGAGATCCAGGAATGTATTATTTCCATCATTCCTTAAATTCAGGTACCTCCCAGCCTTAAGGGCATGTAGGACAGCCCCAGTCGTTTCTAGCAGATTCTACTTGGGGGACCCCTCAGGTTTCTTTCACTCCTACTCTCTAATCTGTGCACTTGGCTTGGCCTCCGAACCCCAAACCTGCCCAGAATGAGGAGGAAAGAATTAACGCTCCAAGGTCTCCCAACAGCCACAGGAACCCCTACTATGAGTCAGGCGCCCTAGCCTGGACGTCTCCCCTCAAGGTCAGCTAAACCTGGCTCAGAGATTTCCCCGTCAACAGCTCAATTGATCATTTTCTCAGGCCGCCTGAGTAACGGATTCCCAGTCTTGGATGGCTGCCGTGGAAGCCTGTCTCTTCTACCCAATGCCCCGGGGCCTTGTTAAACCTTTCTCTTCAGCCCTCAGAGTCAATGTCCAGTCTCAGAAATGGCCCCATCTTAAGATCCATCCCGGTCAGCGGGCAATATTGAAATCCCTGGTGTCACCCCTGTAGTCTTCGTGTCTCTCTTCAGGGTCGATGGTTAAAAATTCATGGTTCCCTTCAAAGGAGAAAAATTGCTTAAATTGCTTTCCCACTTGCAAGCGACCCCCTTTTTGATTCAAAATCAAACGTTTGTCTAGACAGGCTAGGACTTTTTGCTGACATATCTTGCCAGCTCAGAAACCTTAAGGTTCACCAAGATCACTCCTCCTGCCCCCCCCCCCCCCGCCTCTTCCCAGCCCTGGCTATGGTCTACGCTACAGGACTTCCTGACACAGGTTCCCTCCGAGCAGCTCAGAGCCCAGATCACTGTGTAGGGGGGTCAGAGGCTGACACTGGCAGGCTGGCTTGGGCTCTGCCACCCTTCCTATGCCACCCCTACCCTGATGACTACACCAACCCAGCTTGCTTCAAAAACATTATAAAGGACCCCGGTCAACCAAGCTCTGCTCTTATTTCTCCATTTCCTCATTTCTCCTTCTTGACTTCTCTTCTATTCCAAGTAATTATGTGTTCCTTGAAAAGTAAGTAGTAATGGAGCAAGTGCCGAGACAAAAATTAAATCAACTTCCTAGAGGACAAGACAGCATCTGGACCTGGTGGGTCACACAAGTAATCTCAGAGTTCAGAAGGCTGAGGCAGGAGGACTTTCATGAGTTCAAGCTTGGGCTACATATAGTTAATTCTAAGCTGAACTGTGTTAAAGAGTGAAACCCTGTCTTAAAAACAACAAAAATCCAAAATGGATATATATATATATATTTATATAGTGTGTGTGTGTGTCTATATATATGTATATATGTACTTATATATGCTTATATATACCCCATATTTCCATACTACATGTCTCAACTAATCTGGGTGACTATATTAGTTACATTTTTATTACTGTGACAGAACAGGTGACAAAGGCAACTTGAGGGAAGAAGGATATATACATATTCTGAATATATACACATATATACATTAATATATGTATATATTCAGACACAATACATATGACTACATATCACATACATGTTATTCATATGTACACACATCCACATTCATACCAATGTAACATAGATGTCTATAATCACCCCTAAACTTTCCAATTGAACAGTAGAATTCACTTTCCCTAATCTTTGTGACTCGGGGCCTCCTATGAACATGCCAAAGCATGCTAAAGCATGATGGGGCCACAGTCTCATCTGATGACCTTCCTGGGGCTAGAGCATCTGTTTTCAAGATGGAGTCCTCCATGACTGTTCCTTGGTGCATGGCATTGGTAGGTCCCTCCGTCTCCCACTAGTAGGACCTGTCTGCACAGGCTGGTGGCTGTCCTGAGAGCATGCCTTCCTAGAGGAAGGAAGCAGAAGCTGCAGTGAATGTTCCGAGGTGGCTTTGGTGTCTCTCACCAGGACATCAGCCTCATTGTGTTGGCCAATGTGCTGGCTGATCTTGATTGTCAACTTAGTGAGACTCAGAGTAGCCATGGAAACTAACCTGTGAATGTCTGAGGGAGTTTCCAAAGGGGGGCTAACTGAGCAGAGAAGACACTGCCTTTTATCCTGGAGGCTGGAGTTCTCGGTTGAGTGAGAGGGAGAAAGTGAGCTGAGCACCAACCTTTGTTGACCTCTCTCTGCCTCACTACTGTGGATCCACACTACCAGCTGCCTCACACTCCTGCAGCCATGCTTCCCCCACGGTGGTGGAGCACAGCCTCAGACTGTGATCCGGAATAATCCCTTCCTCCCTCAAGTTGCCTTTGTCACCTGTTCTGTCACACTAACAAAAATGTAACTAATAGAGTCACCCAGATTAGCTGAGACATGGTATGGAAATACGGGGTTAAAAGGGAATATGGGATTAAAGTACCCATGGAAGGCAGGGAACACTGAGACCATACTGGGGCTGGCAGCCATTATAGAAACATATAGTAGACACAGCTTGATTTTTTTCCTTTGTTTTTCTGAGGCAGTCTTAGAAGATAGCCCTGGCTATGCCAGAATATGCTCTATAGACTAAGAAGGCCTAAAACTTGCAAGGATCTTTTCAAGTTCTGGGATAACAGGTATGTGCCAACATGGCTACCTTGCCAGGAAAAAAGTCACTGTGACACCACATTTAGCAGTTGGCCAGTCATGCATGTGCATCACCTTGTAGCTGATGCTCCATCTCACTAACAAGGTAAGTGACTACAGACCCAGTGACAGTCAACTGCAGCCGGGCTACTGACATTCCCTGAGTCACAAGAACATAAGGGAATAAGATGCTTATTGCTGTGTGAGGCTGAGTTTCTGTGACCCAGTCTTCTCAGGGTGCACATATTAGGATCATTGTTGTCTGTAAATAAACATGGACTCACTTCTAATGGTCTCTAGGGGAGCAGTTGGACATACACACCATGCAGCTGTGAAGGGGTTAGGTTGTTACGGACATTGTCATGCATTATGCTGTTTTCTGGGAGCCATCCATCCATCCATCCATCCCTCCATCCATTCCTCCGTCCCTTCTTCCCTTTTGCTCTTCCCAAGGTCTCAGTTCAACCCAGCCTCAAACTCTCTATATAGCCAAGAATGATCTTGGAATTCTTGATCCTCCTGTGTCTACCTCCTGAGTGCCAGGAGTGCAGGCATGCACCACCATACCTAGTTTATATGGAGCTGAGAAGGGAACCAAGGCTCCAGGCACACTAGGCAAGCATTCTATCAGCTGAGTTCACTCACTGCCCCTGAGGGTGTTTTGTTACTGCTCACCCTGACTAGTACAGGGGCTCAGGTGACCAAGAGTGTCCCAGGACCCATGAACTTTGTGATACTTCCTTGACCTCCCTTTCTCTGCTGTTTGTCTTGGAGAATTTCCCCTCACACCTGAGTACTATGGCTCCCAGCTTTCCTGTCCCTTAGTTCCCTTGGTTCTCAGGACACATGTGAAGCAGGAAAGAGCAAGAGGCCACTCTCTTTTCTTCTCCTCCCATTCTCTCAGGAGACACTCCCAAAAGAGACTCTACGCCATGATTGTGTTCTGCTTCCTGCACAGGAACCCCAGAGGTTCTTCCCCCAGTAAGGGACCAACTGCTGTCTTTGGTACTATAGATCCCCTTTCTTTTCTCTAATCTTGGGGTAGCAAGACCTACTGGCTTCCTTCACCATCCATGGCACCTTGGGTTTTTCCATCCTATAGGTAACTGGGTCCCTGTATTAGTCTCTAGTTTCAAACAACTGGGGTGTTTTTTTTTTTTTTAACCAGGATTGACTCCTGACTAATACTGAGGGCGGACTCCATTGAGGGTCACATAAACCCATCAGTGAGAGAACCTGATGTGGTACCCTCCCTAGAGGATGCAGCTGTGACAGGATCAGACATACAAGGTTACTTGCTTCAGGAAGGAGTCACATCTTGGTCGCTGGGGTCGGAAAATGTCACCTTAACTCAGGAGCTCTGAAGGATAAACAGCAGTCACACCGAGAGAAGTTTCTGGCATACTGGTCCACGTCACTCTGAGGTACCAATGAGCTAGGCATCTGTACCAGGTCCCATTCCAGAGAATTTAGGTGTGTGTCCCTGTAGCTTTGCCTGCTCTGACACCACTGCAACCCCAGCTGGGTTTCACCTGGGTCTGGACTGAATTTGTGGACTTTGAAGTGATCAGCAAAGGCAGGAAGAGAGCCTAGAATGGCTGGCAAAGGACAAGAAGGGTTGAGACCCAAGGTCCAAATACCAGGAAAGGGGCGTTTTATGAGCAGAGGCAAAAGAAGGCTCTAAAGGCTGATGGTGGAACTCAGGAGGTCAAGAAGGGGAGGGGCTGGATACTGTCACAGGAAAAATGGGGGACTCATCACAAAAGTGGGTAACAGAAACCCAGGCCTTAAGAAGGTGTCAGCTCCCACTGGAGCCTTGAGAATCAGATAAATATAATCTACAAAGAATAAAGACAGAAGAGCAAGGCCCAGCAGCTGGCTTCCAGTCTGGGCACATTCCTTCTCTCTCTAAATGTCCCATCTTTGTCCATTAAAGTCCTTCAGTCTCCACAGGGTAAACAAACCACGCTCTATAAAAGGCTTCTTCATCTGGCTCCCACCCCCTTTGAGTCTAGCCCTAACCCTCCACCCCCCAAAAAGGTGTTGTATAAATAAAGAAATACTGTCATTCTGATGTTCTGGACAAATGTGTGATAAAGATCAGAGGGAAGCCAAGGCCCTCCTTGGCCACTACAGCAGAGGGGCTAGGCACAACTCTCTTCTTAAAAACTAAGACAAATCATGTGGCAGAGCCTCCGAGATGAGCAAAAAAATGAAGGAAATTCCCCATTTCCTGGCAGTAAGGGTGGGCAAGCCCGGTCGTGGTTCTGACTTTGATGTTGGAATAAAACTGACAGTGATCTCTGAGGAACACAATGTAATAAACTGACCCTGGCTTTTCCATACAAAACAAAATCACTGAAGGAGCCTTGTGCTGGAAAACAAGGGCGCTCTGACTGGTGGAACTTGGGGAGAGAGACTTGATGGTGTCCAGAAACCTTAGCGTGTGGAAATTAAGGGGTGTGTGTGTGTGTGTGTGTGTGTGTGTGTGTGTGTGTGTGTGTGTGTG
>CAJQZJ010004765.1:2558359-2589321 GCA_907164525.1 Lophiomys imhausi
GTGTGTGTGTGTGTGTGTGTGTGTGTGTGTGTGTGTGTGTGTGTGTGACTTGAGCCCAAGTGGCAAGTCTGGCTATTGAGTTCTGAGATGTTTAGAAAAGGTGTACATGAGTCTAGGTGTATACCTGTCTGTCAATATGGAGATGGTTATAAAAGTCACCTTTTGGTGGTAAGGATATGGTCTAAACATTCAATTTTCTCCTCCCTGAGCAGCAAACAAATGGAATTTGTATACCACCCAGCAACAACAGGCACAGCAGGCATTATAGTCCCAGAAAGGAAATCTACACAGCCCTGAAAAGTTAAATTCTACAATGCACAGCTACCAAGCTTCATCCCACAGAGAGGGCGAAGCAGTGAAACTGAGTGAATCTGTTCATTTAAAGTTTAAGATGTAGAAACCAAATGCCTGCAGGACAGTTAGTAAGTAAGGCACCAACCCCCACTTCTCTCCTGGCGAAGCAGAAAAAGCATCCTGATTTTTCTAGAGATCTCATCTCCTTCCACTTTCCATCTCTAACTAGTAAGGGAAGGTTTTGGATTTGGTGCCTCAGCACATACCATGGCTGGAGCCCCAGCAGTACTTTCAGGAATGATCACGTGACCTGAAGGCAGTCCAGGCATTGGCTGCTACCCTGGTTCCCAGCCTCACACACAATGGAACCAAGATTCCTAGAACTTAAATAGAAAATAAAAGGAGACAGATGAGCTGCTGGGAGCTGTGCATGGCTGGGACTTGTAGAGGGGCCAGCTTTAGCCAACCTGAGCTGACTTCTCTTGTCTGCCTGCCCCATCACCTGGACCAGCAGGACCACATTCCCAATAGGTGTCTGTTTCTGTCAGGGTTTGAGCTGCCATGGTCCCTACCTTAACTGGGCTCCAGAAACCTTGTGTTTCTGTTACTATTCCCAGCCACACATGTGAGCAATACCACTGAGAGCAGATTCCGGGTGCTGGAGCAACGCAGTGGGTTTTATCTCCACTGGGTCCCTCTATAGGGAGGGGAGAGAATGAAGTGGGGTAGAGAGGGGTGGTGAGGGGAAACCGAGAGTCTCTGCTGTTCCTCCTGACTGGAGAGGAGCCTGGTCCACGTGACCCGAGTGGGACTCACCAGCCACCACAGGAGCTACCTTAGAAAGTGCCCTTCTCAAGCTCAACCACTCACCTACCATTTTCCCTCCTAGATCTAAATCTTTTTCTTTCACAAAGTGGGTGTCCCTCTGCAGGGTCAGTCTCGATAGGCCAGCTGGTAATACCCTTCAACGACACCCGTGTCGGTTTCTGACCTGAGTCAAATGAACGACAGTCTTTTTTTTTTTTTTTTTTTTTTTTTTTTGGTTTTTCGAGACAGGGTTTCTCTGAATATCTCTGGCTGTCCTGGACTCGCTTTGTAGACCAGGCTTTTAATGTTGTCGATTCTGAGACTGAGTCTGACTCCTGTAGCTTGGGGCCGGCCTGGAATTCGCCGATGATTAGTCCTGGCTAGCTTCAAATTCACAACAGTCCTATCTCGTAGGCATGCTGATGCTTCAATCTTGGGTGTAATAGTATGATCCTAGCTAATAATACTCGATATCGTATTACTCAGTCCACAAAGCCCTGAGCTGAGGGGTTCCCTTGTGTTATCACCTTGAATTCTATGCTATCCTCTGTCTTGCCTATGGGGACACTGGGCCAGGCTGGAAGCACACCTGGTCCAGGTGGGCTGCCCCCTGGAGGTGATCCAAGCTTAGCTTTTTCGTGAGATCTTGCTTTCCAAATTGGCAGAATCACATCTCCAAAGCTGTTTACTTTGTTCGTACTCTGACTCCTGACTCCTGGGACTGAGGGCTTGTTTTCATTTGGCAGGCATAGAAACTGAGGTTGCCGGAGGTGCACAGAACCCACCCAGAGCCATCACTGTACTGCGGTGCCCATGCAGATGTCTGACACTGTTACAGGATTTAGGGGTCACAGCATGTGTCCCAACAAGCCAGGTTTGCCCACCCATCCTCAGTAAGGCAGATAAAGGAATCAAATGAACTGTGAAAAGCAGAAAAGGGAGATTTATCCAATACGGCCATTTTTGGGGCAAGGACAAGGGATCCATTGATACCCCACCCCACTAAGTCTATCTTCTGGGTCCTGACCTGAGGGGCAGAGTTCTCTCTCCATCACCCTCAGCTTCTAGTCCCTAAAGCAAGGGCATCTGGCAAGCTGTCAGTCTTTTTCAGGAGACACACCCCTCCTCTAGCAAGCCCCATGGCTTTGGCCATTTCTTCTCCCATCAGGAGATTCTGAGGGAACTCTTGTAGTTTCTCGGGATCCATTTTTCTTTTAATCATCTGAGAGTTAGAGGGGACACAAGTGTCTCTTAGAATTTATCCATGGGACACCCTGTAGGAGGTGTTCACTGGGCCGTGGATTTGAACTTTGTAGGAGGGGCTGATTATCCTGGCTGTGGCCATTTTATGGACACGGAATGGAAGTTTACCTCTGAATGAAGCCACCTTACCCAAGCTACAGCACGGGTCGGGAAGGAGGAGATGGGATGTGTACCCAAGGGGGCTGGATGCCACAGCTCAGTCTCTAAAGCTCCAGGCCTGAGGGTGAGCCCGCCAGCACACCCACCTCATTGTTTTCCCACTTGGCAGCCGGATTAGATACAGGTAAATAGAAGTGATGCCGTCATTGTTTGTCCCTGGTCCTAATGACTTTAGGCTTTGTGTCTTAGGAGCCAGACCTCACCCCCGGGAAGCTGGCCTGTGGCCTGAGAGGCACCAGCCGCCTCTGAAACAATGGCCTTTGTTCCTCATACTTTCCCTATCAAAGCCTCACAGCAGGGATGGCCCTTGGAGGCGCTGGGCGCCGGGATAATTCCTGTCCCAGAGCAAGGAGGGGGAGCCAGGAAAGGAGGGGCCAGGTGCAACTTTGACCTAGTTAGGTTAGCTGGGGTTACAGACTTGCCTGGTTGAGAAGGGGTCTACAAGTAAATGCCATTCATTTTTCTTGTATTACCTTCAGGGAATTGAGTCTTGGAGTGGCATGGATGAACTGAGAGGTATCGATAGCAATGTAATAATAATAATAATTTTAATAATAATGGCAATTGTTCCGTGAGCTGTCTGGTGGCATCTCTTCTAAGTGTTACACACACAGCTGTTTCAATCCCTGGTTTTTCGACGAGGAGAATGAGGGTCAGAGAAGGGCAAGTCAACCGTTGGTGGCCACAAAGTGGAGTTTGGAAGCCAGGTCTGGGAGATTCCAGGGCATTTGCTCTTCCTTGAGCTCAGAAGAGTCCTGGGAGGAAGGAACAGCATGAACAGAAGTCAGAAGAAATGAATTTGAGACAACCACACCTGAGCTGTGATACTTAGCCAGGCCCTGTGCCCCTGGGAGCCTCATGCCTGACCCTGTCAGTTTGATTTATCTCATCTGTGAAACAGGATGAGATTTCTTAGTACTTGTGAGTAGTTGACTATGGCAGGAGGTAGGAAAAAAACCTCCTTGAATGGTTCAAAGATTGAAAATTCAAATCATACAAGGGAGGGGGGGGGGAGAGTGATGAAAATAAACAGGCCCTTCCAGCACCCAGAATCTGTCAGTGGTTGACTTTACATGCAGGGGTGTGAGTCTTAAAAGATGAGGTTTTGAGCCTTACAGCAGGGACAGATGTAGACTTTCATGGACATGGTTCTGAATTTGTGGAGGCTTTGTCACTTACTGGGATGTCCTGCCTGAAGGAGTCACTCACTCTCCCTTACTATGGGAAAGCCCTTACTGGAGCCTGGCATCCCAGATACACTGTTTTCAGGGGCAAAGCCTCTGAGGGTCAAAGACAGGACAGAAGAGAGTGCAGACAGAGTGACCAAGGCCCAGCCTTCCAGGGTCCTTAAGTTTGTTGTCAGTGGGCCACTCTGACTTGCTAGAGGCACATGCAGAGCCATTCCTTTGTTGAGGACCTACTCAGTGCCGGGGACTGAGGACCCTGGGACACTGGTGGGTATATACAATGGTATTACCTTTTCACTGGAGCTAAAAGAATATCCTGGTGGTGGAGGTGGGCTTTAGAATCTTCTACGTTCTTCTGACCCTCAGGCAGTTGGTTAACCTTTCTGTGCCCAGTTTCCTCATCTATAATGACCATAGTGGCTTCACACTCTGTAAGGGTTTGAGGAATTAAATATGGGGAGTCCTTGGAAGACCACCAGGCTCTTCTGCAGCCCCCTGGGCAAGGCAAGCGCAAGCTGCTGCCTTGAAATGATCACCTTCGAGGTGGGCTGTCAGATGGCTGAGCTAAGGGTGGAGGGTGACCAGTAGCTACCTCAGGAGCAGATATTGATTGGGAAGCAGAGACAGGAAGCCTGTTTCTAACAAGTGGGTTGAGAAGGCTTCTAACTAGCACTGACCACTGGGATACCACATGGAGGGTGATTAGGGAAGCTTTAGGACCCAGAGAGAGGTGGCCATGTCAGAGGATGAGTGGACACTAAGGCCCTGAGGCAGAAATAGCCTGAGAGTTTCAGGAGACAGCAAGAGGAACATCAGGCCAGGGCACACAGGTTGATGTTGGGGTTAGACTTCTGTAATGTACAACCTGCGACACTTGCTAAGACTTCTTCAAGCATGGCTCTTCTTCAGCCAGTGCACCAAATGCCACCTATAAGACATCAATCAGCCCCAGCCCTGACAGACCGACAGTAACATCTTCATTTCAGATTCAAAGCTCAGGCCCAGAGGAAGCAGAGCCTTGTTTCCTGCCCAAGGCTACATAGCCAGGAAATATCAGAGATGGGATTTGAACCTGTGCACATAGCTTTCACAACGCACACTCTACATTACTACAGCCCCGCGCCTCCTCTCTTGGTCTCCTGGGCTCCCCTGGTGTCTTCCCCATCTGTATGTGTGAATGGAAGTTGTACCCTTTTTGCTTTGTATTTTCTGTGCATTCTGACTCTGGGACTATTTCAAGAAGACTGGCAGGAAAGCAGGCAAGAAGCTATGGAAGGTTTGAGTTGCAGAGCCACACCCAGGGGCTGTGTGGGCAACCCCAGATGGGACTCATGGGAGGTCACACAGAGATAAGAGCCTGATGGTGAGTCAGGAGCTGCCTGGCTCCATCTCTGTCCCTGCAGGGCCACCCTACTGACACCCTGCAAATCCCTTGCCTCCCAGGAGGAAGTCAGGCCTGTAGCCTTGCTTCCTGTTATTATACCGTTTTTTTTACAGCCTGGAATTGATTTAAGCGTTAGGCTCTTGCTAAGAATACGCCCTGACAGTTGAAAGGAACCTTTATGATTGTCTTAATTTGTGAAGAATTAGTTGTCGCTATGTTTTTTTTTTTTTTTCTTTCCCCTCTCCCCTTTCTTCTCCACAGGGTCAGGCTGGAGCCCGGTCATTGTTGTTAAATTTAGATCTGAAGCTATATTGGGTCTGGTCTGGTGTCACTAAAGCTTTCACTACTTAAAACAGGAAGGAAGGCTCCAGCTGGGGACTTTCAGAGAGCCAAGGAACTTTCTGAAGGCTAGTGAGGCTGAGTAAAAACCACTAGGTTCTTGTAGTGAGGGATAGATTAAGGGAGTGTTGTTTGCCTTAAATTAAAAAAGAAAAAAAAGTCCTCCCTCCCCACATCTTTTGATGTACCGGTTGCCAGATCTACAGCCATGGCAGAGTGTGGGAGGTAAGAGCTAACTGTGTGAGTTCAAATCTAAGCTCTGCTATGTGGCTTTGAGCAAGCCATGATGTTTGGCTTTCTTGAGGCCTCAGTTTCCCATCTGTGAAACACACACACACACACACACACACACACACACACACACCTGTCTGTTGTGACTGGGAGTGGACTGGGGTTCTGTAAGTGGCATTTGGTACAGTGTTTCACTTGTCCTGGATGTGCTTGAAGACTGAAGGTAACTTGGCAACTTTGAAATCTGATCTGCCCCAAAATCCAGAACTTTCTAAGGCTGACCTGATGCCACAAACAGAGTAATATTCCAGACCACCAGACAGATCCGTGCAGGTTGATTCAAAATATTACATAAACTTACCTCCAGTCTATGTGCAATTCATGTTTAGTCTTGAGTCCTGTCCTCAGGATAACTCATGGCATAGACACAAATATTTCCAAATCTGAAATAGGGATACTTCTGGCCCCAGGCATTTTGTTTACAGGGCACAGACTCCTAAACTAGCTCCAGATTCCATGACTGATGGAGCTTAAACTTAGATAATATCAAGGAAAGATTTAGAGATAAACACACATACACACACAGGCACACACACACACACACACACACACACACACACACAGAGAGAGAGAGAGAGACCAATAACCACAGCAGAGCTTATTTAAATGACCAACTGATTGCATTCACTAGCTATTTAATAAGTGAGACCCGCTGTTAAAGAGCAAAGGGAGTGGCTGTTGCTGACTGAGTGTCCTCTGTCTGCCCTGCCTGGCACTGAGCTTAATCCTTTATGTATGAAATAATATAAAGCAACTATTAAAAGCAGCCTGGGGTTGGGGTGGAGGGGACTCACAACCCTCACCATTGGGATTTTGGAGATCATACTAAAGAGATTGACTTCATCCTCAGGGTAATTGAAGCCATTGATGATTTTTAGGTACATGCTGGTCACAAGATTCAACACAAGAGAGATCCAGTGTCAATGCTCCCTGGAATGTTCTAGCCAACTTCTGTCTCTTGACCCCACATTTACCACACAAGGACAGCCACAATTATGAGCTTACGGTAGGGACAAGGTGGGGAGGGGTTTGAGGATGAATGTAGGACAGTTGGCCTCACAAGTGACAGTTCCCTGATGACATCATCCTAGAGGTGTTGGTGTGGCTCAGGAAGAGCAGGAGGCTGAGTAGGTGAAGAGAGGGAAAGCTGGGGTGCACAGGCTGTGTTTGGAGGCTCCACCCTTCCAGCTGTACTCTCTTCTCAAAATACCCTACTCAACCAACATGAGATGTGGGTCCAACAAAAGACCTGTGGCTGTTTTTCATAGATATCGAGGTCTGGCTCTGTGGAACCTGCTTTCTGCTGGTAGCATGACTCAAGGTTGTGTGGTAGACCAGGTGACCCAGGGACACCAAGTAGATCCTCCGATCTATACCCTCAAGTATACTCTCTTACACTGGGTAGATCCTGTGACTTTTACCCCCAGAGGTAGACCCTCTGACCAGTGTCCTCGGGTAGGCCCTCTGATCTGTATCCTCCAGGTAGACTCATACCCATAACCCTAAGTAGACCCTCTGTACCTCTCAGATAGATTCTTGGACCCAGGACTGCTTGGTGAACTCATTGAAGTCCTTTTGGTCATCTGTACATCATGATACCCATATCAGCAGCATGGGGACGGTAGTCCTTTGTATCTTGCCACTGTCGGGTCCCCAATATCAAAGCAACTTTGGCATACAGTAAGTGCCTATTGTATGTATTCTGCACGAGGAGAGGGATTCCCATTCCATGTGTCCTCCAACCTTTCCACGAATGCCTTATTACACATACCCATCTACACATACATACATACACACACACACACACACACACACACAGGGCGGGGGAGGAAGAGAATAGTTTTTTAAAAGAGGAATTGAGTTGGTTTTTGAGATTCATTCTGTCTAGAGAAATTGGTATGTAATACTAAATAAACTGAAGGGATGACCCTAGCCTGTATCCACACCTCATGTCCTCCTATGGGATCTCCCATTTATCTTTTCCTCCCTCTCCACTCTCCTCTCCTGCTTCTTCCACCTGCAAGTGCTTGGATTCTTAAGTAGTCCCCCCACTATGGAAACCTTGAACCCTGAAGCTGACTGCTTCCCCCTCCCCCCATGGGTTCGAAGCACAACCAACACCCCGTTTTCACAAACCAGCTAAAGACTGCCATCGTAGCTCCAGGTCCCGGGGGAAGCCCGACTTGTCCTTCTAGTCTACCTGCTTAACACTCCTGTTACAGATGCTGAGGGTCTGGGTCTCCAGGCTGGGAACAATAGATCCTTGTCTTTCCTGTGGTGGTGTCTTTAGTCACTCTGAGTTGCCCTGGGCATCCCTCCTTCTTTGCCCACATGAGGCAAACATCTCCTCATTAAATGTAGTCACTCCAATTGATCTGACAGGTATTTCTGGATGAGACAGTCAAATCTCAGGTTCTCACAGAGACAGAGACCATTATGACCCATCTAATGTCCACAGCATTCATTCCAAGTCCTGTTTGAGGTGAAGGAACCCAGTGTCCCTTCTAGAACTCGATCTTGTCCTGAAGGAGAAACTCTAGGAGTGAAGACTGACTTGGGTGTCTCTTTCTCTACTTAGAGGTTTTAAAAATTACTTGGATTTACTGCATCCCAGTATCATCTTCTGTGGAAGGGGTGAAGAGACACACAAGCACAGATACCCTCATGTGTGCGTGCACACACACACATGTGCACACATACATGTGTGCCCACATGCTTATGTGCAAATGCCCACAGATACATGGAAAAAATTCTTCCAAGAGAAGTATTTATGAAATTTGACCCCTTGCTAGCAAACTTTAAGTAAAAACATTTGGACTGAAGAGGTGCTGAGCAGGCAGGGAAAGAAACAGAATTCAGGGATTATGTTACTAGAGCCATTTGTGTAGTAAGACTTACATCCTCTAAGTTGATTCTCTCCATAGTAACAAGGCCATCATCACAAGACCTTCAGAACTTGTTGGGGGGTTGAATGAGCTTAGATATGGCCCATACTTGAAACAATCCCTGGCCTATACAAAGCAGTTATCATCATGGGCTTTGTTAAGCTTCCTGACAACAGAGAGACTCTTCGAAGCTTTGTGCAGAAAACTCGGAGGAAAGAGCATGGTATACCTTAAGCATTTTTATTCTGGATAATCGTTCTGGGCATTAAGGGTTGGATTGAGGGAAATGCACCTTGGTTATTGTGGGAGATTGATAGGAATGGGCTAAGTGTGCAGGTGAATGTGCTGGAAGTTCTGAGAGAAGACAAGAAGTGAATGTTTGAGACAGAAGGAGAGCTGACTTGCAATCCTTTGGTATTGTAACAGAATCAGACACCAAAGACAGGGAAGTATATTCTTGCATCCGAGTATCTGTATCGGTGATAATAAATGATACAAGTAATTAAAGCGAAACCCAGCTGAACACTCTGCTCTTAGCTCATCCTCAGCTGTTAGCCTCTTTCCATTGGTCAATATTTACCTCCCAGAGTGAGTGATGGGAGTCAATAACTACTTCCTGTTGTTAGCTCATCTATTTTCTGTACACTACACGTAAGCAGCCTAAACACACAGGCACCGATGCAGTAATAGCTACATCAATAGAAAATCAACAGTAATCATTTATTTTTAATGGTCATCACTGTGAAACACCAAACAGAGCAATATTGTCCAAGATGGAGAAGAACACTTAGCGTGACAGATGTCTGTGGGTAATTGATTCTGGTTAACAACTTCCTGTCTTAATGGTGCTAATTGCGTTAATCAACGGGCTGATTTCATCAGAGGCTTTCAAAAGCACCTTCTTGGGCTGATGAGTTAGCTCCCAGGTGAAACACCCAGGCTGTGTTCATAACCACCAGCAGGACTGGTTCAGTGGTGGCTTACAGCCCAACCAACCAACCTAAGCAGCAGTCCGTTGCCCCCACTGGAGTTCAGGGGGCTGGTTAAGTCCATCAGGTTGGGCACAGAGCTGGCAGAGGTGGTGGTTGTGTTTGAGGATGTCCAGAATTGTCCTCCCTGTCATTCAGACACCCCTCCCCCCCAGTTTCCCTTCTGGGTATTCATGCCACTTTACTTTGTGTTGTTATGCTGGGCAAAGGCTCTGCGTCAAGCTGATGGATGCTTCCTTGGAAATTAATATCTTGAGCAGAAAGACCTAAAATAAGGGAAAATCAGGGTTAGAAGACATCACTTTCAGCCTTTCAACCTGGTAGACACCTATTCCCAGTCCCCAGGCAGTTTCTGGCTCCTGAGCATTCCCTTGATCCCCTGAGCTCTCTCAAATGCCGTCAGTGGAGTCTCCTTTGGTTTTTGTTGCTTGTAGCCAGAGTTCCACCCTTGGCAATTCCAGTAGACTGATAACGGCTACACAAGCCCTGTGCTAAGAAGGATTCAGATGATTTGTCTAAGAACGGTGGAAGGAGGACTGACATTCAACCAGCAACATCTACTTGTGGTGAGAATGGCCTTACGATGGGGTAAGGGCTGTCTGTGACAAATAACAGGATCCTAGAGACCTAGAATGCAGTGTCTAAAGGGTCAGTCGGGCTTAGAGGTCACGTGTTTTCCATTTCTTTGTTCTGGGATCATGGACACATCACTGCACTGACTAACTGTGCCTCAGTTTCTTCAGCTGCATAGCAGAAACACCGGCATCTACCTCCTCTGTGCATGCATGAGAATGCAGCCAGTTAATAATAGGTCAAGAATTGAAACTGGGTGGGGCTCAATGATGAGCTGTCTGCCATCTTGGCTGTGGGGTCATGATTCTGCTTGGGGTATAGATATTGTGACCCCCCCAGCAATGCATGAATACTGAGATCAATGGAATGGATTTGTGGATACATATCAATGGTCAGTGGGCGTGGTCATTATGCTCTCTACCTGTTGTCTGAGTTATCTTTCTGCCAAATACCTATGTCCGACTTGGGACCAATTCTCCTGTCTCAGGTTTTTGCATCAGGTAAAATTGCCTGATCAAACTATCTCTCTCTCTCTCTCTCTGTGTGTGTGTGCATGTGTGTGAGTGTATGTGTGCCTGTGTGTGTGTGGTAAACATATATGTATGTGTGTGCCTGTGTGTATGTGGGATATGTGTGTGTGGTGCACATGTGTGTGTATGTATGTGTGTGCCTGTGTATGTGTGTGGTGTGTGGTGTGTGGTGTGTGTGTGTGTGTGTGTGTGTGTGTGTGTGTGTGTGTGTCAGAGCTCATGTGGAAACCAGAAGACAACTAACAAGTCAGTTCTCTCTTCCCATGTGGATTCTAGGGACTGAACTCAGATCACTGGGCATGGTGTCTGGCACCTTCACCTCGGTGCCATCTCACTGGCCAGAAGCCAGAGTTTCTGCTTGACACCTGCTGTGTGAACTTGCTTCACCGGGTCCCCTGAGCACTTCCATTCTCAGACTGCTCCTGGGCCCTTTACCAATGTGAGCTTCACCCACTGCATTGGATTCACATGCCTTTTCCAGGACAAGATAGTGAATGACTTTTAAAACCAACTCCCAAAAGCTCTTGCCTAATCATGTGTTTGTGTGCACATGCATGCACATGCATGTTTGCATGTATGTGGACTCATGTGGCATGGGTATGGACATACACAAGCATGCACCTGCATGTGAAGGCCTGAGAGTGATGTCAGGCCTCCTCTATTCAACTTTACTCACTGAGGCAGGGTCTGAAAGAAAAAAATGGGATTCACCAGTAGCCAGGTCGACTGTTCAGCCAGAGCTGAGGAGAGGGTGCGGCTCCTGGATCTGCCTTCTAAAGCTGCCATTGCAGGTAGGTCTCTGTGCCCACTTGGCATTACATGGTTCTGGGGACTGGGACTCAGGTCATCACACTTGCGCCGCTGATTTATTTTGCCTACCCATAACTTTGCCAATTCTTAATAGGAAGATTATTTAACAAGTTTTAAATCTGACCCAGAAAACCTACCTATCTATCTATCATCTATCTATCTATCTATCTATCTATCTATCTATCTATCTATCTATCTATGGTTAACTCTATGTCTATTGTTTATCATATATCTGTAATAATTATTAATGTATCATGTATCTATCTGCCTATCATCTACACATCATATATCTATCTACCAATTATCTATCTATAATAGTTATTCACCTATCATTTATCTATCTGCCTATCATATATTAATTAATTTAATTAAAATAAATATCTCTAGCGCTTATGAATCCTTTGTCATAAGAACAAGAACATCTCATTAACTCTCTTCCTCTGTGCAAGCCCCTGTGGTGAACATTTCACATGTATTATGTCACGGGGACTTCCCATATACAGCATCTCTTTCCTCCGATGAGTATGTGATAAAACTAAGGCAGAGAGCTATGTGGTGACATCATCACAGCCAACAGAGCTATAGTCCTGGGTTCAATGACACCCACTACATATATTAATTAATTAGTTCCAGCCATTGGGCCAAAGGCTCCCTAGCATCTGGTCATGTAATTCACATGTGATGCCTCTGAGGCAAGTGCTGTTTTGCCCCCATTTTACAGATATAAGAAAGAAAAACTGAGGCTGGATGGAGGTGGAGGGTGGGGACATGTCAGCCAACGGCTGCAAAGTCTGTCAAGAGCCACATCAGGGTGTGGTTGAACGTATGGCGTGAGATGGCCAGCAAAAGGATCTGCATGTTCTACACACACACAGACATACACGTACACATGCACACACATGCACAGACACACACACACGTACAGACATGCACACACACACACACACACACACACACACAGAGGCTAAATCAAACATTCCCAGTTGATGGTCCTGTAATATCCTGTCTACAAATAACGTGGTGCCTCATAGACAGAGCATTACTAAGTGTCCATCGACACCATCTTGGGAAAACAGAAGTACTTTGAGTCCTGGGGAGGGACCTGGGAGTGTCCTCCCACCTAGGCAGGATTTTAAGTGAAAAGTGTTTATCTGGGGGTGATCTTATAGCTACAGGAGAGAGTGAGTACATTCTGTCTTGGGCTTTCGGTCCCACTGAGGGCACTGTGAACAGTGCAGGGCGCTCTCAAGCCGTGAGACTACCTCCCACCAACAAAGTCTATGTGTCCTAGGTAAGGGCAAAGTCTCCAGATGCAGCTGAGAGCCACAAACCTGACCACTGGTACTCAAATGCAAACTGGAGAGACGGGTAGGGGGCTCACTTTGACCTCTGCTGCTCTTGGGGTGACGTGTTTTCTTGCTCCGCACCTGCTACATCAGAGTCCTTGCTCGTTTGCGTGATTGCGGAGAAATGCTGTGGCCTTCCTTTGTCCCTGCTTACCTATCTTTGCTCATCCTTACCTCACACCCAGCCCAGGGCAAAGGTGTGGGCTCTGCATCAGCTCAGCAATCCATGGAGCCTCTGCTTCCTGGAGAGACATTGCAAGTGGCTGCATCCCCGTGTTTGCTTTTGTTTCTTTAAAGAGATGTTTTTAAACCAATTTGGGAGCACCTGTCCCAGACACCAGCTCCAACTGCCTTCTGAGTTGCCAGTTCCTTAGTCTGCCCTCATTTTACTGGACCTGTGTGCTGTTGCTATTAGGGAGACTATTGATTTTTAAAAATGAGCCCGTGACTGAACGTATTTAACAGCTATCGAGCTTTCCGTACTTAAATATTTACTCTGCATGATCCAACCTCTCGGTCCTTCATTGCCTCTGACGTTGGACAAATTGATGTCCTCAGAACTCCTATCTCTGCAGCTTCCCAGAAAGGAAGACTCAAACATCACCACAGGACGACATTGTAAGCTTGGCGAATGAGTCAGTTTGGGAAAGTGACTTTCATGTGTAAGTGACATTTATTAGGGGAGTTTGTGTATCCCAATGCATCGATTCATTTATTGTTGACTCTTCACTCAGTCATCATTCATTCATTCAATTCATTCATTCATTCAATCTGTGACCACTACCTTCACACAGACAACAGTGTGCTGAGCTGGCTGAGGGAAGGCAATTGCATACTTCCTTGGACTGTTAATAAGTGTGATCTGTCATGTTAATGCCATCCCTCATCCAGGACTGAAAATCCAAGATGAGTTTCTAGAAACTTTGGGGGCCACTAGCTTCTGTGAGAGTCTGATGATTAAAAAGCTTCCCACAGGAGGCAACCACAGTGTGGTTAGTCTCTACTTGTCCACTGGTGTCATGTCACTCTGGGAATGGAGAAAGGGTGAGGAATCCCGTCTCCAACCTTGGTGTCTCCATTACCTTCCATGCCTTTCATTTGTTTTCTAACGTTTAAATGGTACAAACACCATTACGTGAACCTTGTATTACGTGGACTTAACAGAAAACCCTAGGCTCTTAGAAACTGATATTTTAAATGTTACCTTTTGCAGGACTTAGCTACTGGCTCATAAATTTATTTCAGGATGGGGTCAGTGAAAACCTCTTCTCTCCACTTTTGAAGACACTTATACTCCTGACAAGCAAAAAGTGTGACTTTATACTCCTAAAGCAAACATAGACTCAGATCCTCTTGTGGCTTCTGGGTGTTTGTCTGAAAAAGTAGGAAATGATGTCCCCAGGCCTTTGTTTTTTTAAGGCAGGTTGTCCAAGTGTGGCTCAGGCTAGCCCAAAACCCATCATCTTCCTGAGATTACAGGTGTGGGCCGTGGTGCTTCACTTAGCACAACTATTTGAATGCGTATGTGTGAGTGTGCACATGTGAGTGTACACACTCACACGTGTACAGGTACATGGTCAGCCTCAGCTACCCTGTGCACTTTATTTATTTATTTATTTGTTTGTTTGTTTGTTTGTTTGTTTGTTTGTTTGTTTTGAGGCAGTGTCTCTCACTGGCCTAGAAGTCACATATCCAGCTAAGATGGTTGACCAGTGGCTCCCAGGGATTCTCCTGTCTGCTCCTTCCCAGTACTGGGATTGCACCCACTTGACAGTTTTGTGTGAGTTTTGGGATCCTGACTCAGGCCCTTGTACTCACCTTCCTTCTGAGCCCCCTGTCCAGTCTCAGGCGCTAGAAGAAACCAGGCTCACTCACAGTCTTTTCTACATTCCCTGAGTTTCTGTATCCATCACACTAGCCTTGCAAATAGCACTTTACAAAGCCCTTTGTGTTGGGATCAGACCCCAGACCCAGAACAAGCAGCTGAGGCTCTTAGGTAACATCTCAAAGTGGACCTGGCTTCCAGGTTCTCCCAGCATGCCTCAGTCCCTGCCTGTTATGGAGCATAGCTGGGACACCCTGCCCTCTATGCTGAACTTTCCAGCCCAGGGGCTAGACTTCCCCTCCCCCAGAAGCTCTTTTCTATGTATCTGGACATTTTGTGCTCTCTCTCTCTCTCTCATTGTATACATGGACTTTTTCTCTATTTCTCTTCTCCCTCCCCTCTGTCACCCTTCCCATGGTGACTTCCCTGGTCTCTTTCCTTGGGACCAGTGAACCCACACAAGAGCTGCATCCAATAAACCTGCCTTTATATACTTTAGTCCGACTTGAATTGGATCATTCTATCAGCAGAGAATGTGCCAAGCAGAATAGTTTATCACTTTTGTGTAGGTTGTCTCATGGCAACAAATATGTGTGTTCAAATAGAGACCCGAGAAGTGAGGAGTCCAAAGAGTAAACAATGCTGACATATGTAAGAGTTGGCCCAAGAGCTTCCTGTAGAAACTGGTAGAGCAAGTTTCATCACACACGCTGAATTCTCCCAATAAGAAAAAACATTGGCATTTTCCAACTATATTCTGACTCCATATTAAAGGATTAGAGATCCATTGATGGCATAGAAAAATAAAGTTCCTGTGGGATTTATTTAAAACCATACCTGTATAGACTTTGCTCAAAAGAAGACATATCTCATACCTTGTATGTTAATTTAAAAATTAAAATAAGTTATTTAAGAACAATCTACTTGAGCAAATCATAGTGGCCCACACCTGTACTTTCAGAACTCTAGGGGATGAGATAGGAGGAGGGTTGCCTCCAGTTCTGGGCTAGCCTGTGCTACATGGAGAGACCTTGTCTCAAAACACAAGAAGTCAAAACCAAAGCAAACAAAACAAATCCAGCCTTCAGCCTCTCCTAACCAGTTTGTTACAGCACTGTATGGTAGAATTTCCCGTAGACCTCCCACCATGACAGGTATTGGAGGAGGCCAGGAATGCAACACTCCAGTCTGTCATCTCCCCAGGGCTCGTGAGCTTCACACAGTAAGCAGGTGGATGGTTGTGTTACAAAGGAGCAAAGAAGGAGCCATGAAGAAGCAAAGTGCTCCCTGGGCAAGAGTGGGAACCTGGGCTTGGATCTCCAGTTCCCACTAAAAGCTGGTTATAGCAGTTCATGTCTGTAACCTCAGCTCTGGGTGGACACAGGAGGATCCTTGGAATTCACTAGCCACTCAGTTTAGTTGAGAGTGACTGAGGGAGGGTGTGATGATGTGGCAAAATCCTTCACTTGCTAATAGGATGCACTCAGATGGAGTTCTTGCTGTGTATGCAGATAGTATCAGTTGGCTCTCCCGGTGCAGCTGACTGCCTCTCTTTATCTCTGGACAGGAATTCATTTATGGTGCTGTGAAATACGGGCCTTATCAAGGGATGTGATGGGTTAATGCTTGTCTGCTTCGCCTTTTTTTTTTTTTTTTCCGCCTTTTTTTACCTTTGGTCCTGATGCTGGTGTTTACAGTACAGGTTTGAACTTGAGGGAGGGGGCAGGGCGGAAGCAGATAATTAAAAGAAAGACTCCTACTTGCCTGCTGACCTGTTTGGAGCAGGTAAGACCTGCCCAGGTGTGGGCAGGTGCCCTTCACCCACAGTCCTATCTCCCCAGAAAGATAAATTCACAGTTAATAAATATAAGAAGCTCGGAGGAGGCTATGAGCCAGCACTGCATTGCTGGCCCAGCCCAGTGGATCAAAGAAAACTGACTGACTCTCTCAGCCGGAATATACCATGGGTCAGAGAATGGTTTCTCTCATGGAGCCGGCAAGGAAAAGTTAGTGTAGGTAGAAGTCCCTGAGTCCTCATTTATCCATAGTAACGGGGCCTTGAGCAGATGTTTTCCTCCCTGTAAACCTCAACCTGCTGAGCCTCAAACCACCATCCCTTCTATGTTAGGACCCTTGAGGGGATATTAGATAAAGAAGAAGAACCATCACGCCTGGTGCAGAGTAGATGCCTAAGAAGTGCAAATCCCCACCCCACTTTGTTTTATTAGAGAAAGAAAACAAAACAAAAAATATTTATTTCTCTCTCTCTCTGTGTGTGTATGTATGAGTGTGTATGTGTGAGTGTGTGAGTGTGACTGTGTGTATGTGTGTGTGTGTGTGTGTGTGTGTGTGTGTGTGTGTGTGTGTTTGGGAGTACCATGCCCATGTGTAGAGGTCAGAGGACAACTTGAAGGAGTCAGTTTTCTCCTATCTTGTGGGTCCCTGGGACTGAACTCGGGATGTCAGGCTTGGCAGCAATCACCTTTTCTTGTTGAGCCATCTCTATGACCCTTCCCCTTTGTTTTCTGAAAGTGGCTTTGGAAAGAACGTGGTGTGGGGTGCCACCAGCAGTTCACTGACCCACACAACAGACACAAAAGGCAGGCTTGTCAGTACTGGGCTTTAGGCTCAGTGCAGATCACGAGGAACGGGGAATCCATGTGAGATGGAAAAGCTGCCTTGCTGCCTGTGATCTGAAGAGGACAGAAACCCTGCCAGTGCAGAGACAGACAGCCCATGCTGAGCTCTTGTTGCACACGGTGCTTTTCTTACATTTCCTCGGGTTTGTTTTGACTCGTGGTTTCAGAGACTTCTCTTTGTAGCTGCTTCACTCCAAATGCTGGGGCAGAACGCCAAGGTGATGATGGGCTCCTATGGGGAAGTTTTGATGTTCACTTCACAGTCAGCCAGGAAGCAGATTGGGCAACAGCTAATACACCTACCAGGGGCAATCCTTGACTGGCCCACTCCCTCCAGTCGTGTCCCTCCTCAAAAAGCTTCCACAAACTCCCTAAATAGTGCCACTGGCTGGTGACCAAAAGGTTAAAATAATTCAATACTGTGTGACACTTCAGATGTCAGAAAGGATACCTTGGAGCCGTCAATACTCAGATACCCCTCATCCAAAGGCTGCTGTATAATTTAACTGATCCTGTTGTCTCCTCCCTTTATGATCCAAAGCGTGAGGTCCATGAACCCACTTCACTGACGTCAGCCATCTGGACAGTCTCTGGTCACACCTACAGCTGCAGAAACAGCTCCACCTTGACAAGGAGTAGGGGCAGAGCATTTCCTTACTGTTGTCGGCTGATAAAAGCCATCCGTCTCCCTTGGCTTCTAGAAACTTCCATGTTTTCAAGTGCCATCTCACAGGTCCAATCTCTGTTTTGTCCTCTTCTCTTTGATCGGGGCCAGTCTGGCTTCCCCTAATAAAGTATCCCACAGCCTATCTAGGAAGGCAGGGTCACGTCCCATCTGAAGATCTCTAATTTAATCATGTCTATGGACTCCCTCGCTGTGTGTAGCTATCACTTCTGTAGGTCCAGGGGCTCCAGGATTGAGTGGTAGACATTTGAGGAGGCCATTATTCTCCCTATCAGATTTCTTTATTGTTTACACCTTCCTAAATAAGGAACTTGGGGTATTCTTGGAGCTGGAGTCTCCAGTCTGTAGCATAACTGCCCAGCCTTCCCAAGGCCTTCTTCATGCCTCTCCATACTTCCCCAAGATTCCTCCTTCCCTTCTAGGCCACCATTCTTGGATATTTAGATTCCTAGGCAACTTGTGATGCTCAAACACTCAATTTTTAAAATTTTTTTTTTTCTATTTGGATAGAGATACCCAACTCTTAAGGTGTTAATATAAGTCACTCTGTTTTGAATACGATAACACGTGTTGTAGATGTGTTAGCTATAGAAAAACTACGTGTTTTCCTCTATTTGTTTTGTTTGTGTGACTACCATACCACCCACAGAGACATTTGTATATGCCCAAATGGGTCACCAAACCAGACCAAGGCCATGGAATGGTCAAGAATAAGCAAGAAATCAAACCGTCATATCCACCACATGAGGAAATGGTTTCTTTCATCCCAAACTCACAAAGAAGACCCCAAGGGGAAACAAGAAGGGGCTTCAGAATATCAGGCAAGCTCGGAGCCTCCCACGCTGAGAAGGGACCAACATATGACAGATATGTCCAGGTGGGTATCGTTTCCTCCGGAGTCCAGTGAGGGTGAACTACAGCCCTGGTTTCAAGAAAGGGCCAACAACAGTATTGAGACCTAGCTCTCAGTGCCTAACATTTCTGAGGTTCTAGAGTCTCTTTATTGAGGTGGTGTTGTTGGGTGGAGATTGTGCAGTGCCAGGTGGGATGCGTTGAGTAGACGCTTATCACCCTACGATCGATCATCTCTTCTCACCTCTTTGCATGAACTGCGAGCTTCCTGGCTCTGGAGGGCTGTGTCAAAGAGGGTGTGGTCTGTATGCATGGGCCTCCCTCCGCCTGCCAATAGTACTATCACACTCTGATTAGTATTAATAATTGATTTATATAGCACCTTTTACAAGCCTCCAAGTACTCGGCACAATTGGTCCCTGTGTGGTCACACGCATCACTTCACCCTCATTGCCCCTCCTGGGGGGAGGAGCATGGCAACAGTGGCGCCAGTCACCTCGGTGGCGCCACTGATGTGACACTGAGACAGTTTGATGTGGGGAAGTGGGGAAGTTTGTTATCTCCTCTGGCTGGGGCGGGGGCAGTGCTAGGTTTATTAATAAGTTAAAGGGTTCAATCACGGAGAAACATGCTCTGGGAAGCAGGCGTGGGCCGTGGGGTGTGGAAGCTCCCTCATTATAGAGATGAAAAGAAACAGAAGGGCCGATGGAATAAAATAATCCCAATGGCAAAGATGGTATAAGGTCCACACAGGTGTGAGTCATATCAACATGTCTCCCCTGCTAGCGCAAAATAGAAAGTGGAGGTGGTTATCCAAGGCTCAGGCCACTGGCAGCCATGTTTGAGTAGACTCGTCTATACCTAGTATTTTAAGTCATCCTAGACTAGGGTTTGGAGATTCCCAGTCAATGATAACAATGATAACATGATAATCTTTATATTTCTCTCTCTCTCTCTCTCTCTCTCTCTCTCTGTGTGTGTGTGTGTGTGTGTGTGTGTGTGTGTGTATGTGTGTACATGTACAACTGGTGACACTTTTGCCTCTCTTTCTGTATTGTGGATCCTGGGAACTGAACTCAGGTTCTCGGGCTTGTTAGTAAAATTCCTTTTACCTCATGTTACCTCATGAGCCATTTCACTGGCCCCACAACATATTTTGAGGCAGGGTCTCTCAGTGGCCTGGAATGTATGGATTTGCTAAGCTGGCTGGCTTGCCCCCCAGGGATCCCCCCGTGTCTGTCTCCACCTCCCAGTGCGGGGCTTACAGGTGTGTGCCACTACATGTGACTTTTTGTGTATGACTGATCTGGGGTCCTAATGCTTGCTGGGCAGGCCCTTGACTGACAAGCATGTGCCCAGCCCTGAGAGCTTCCATCATCCGTGCTTGCTTTGCAGAGTCCTCATCACACAGCTTAAGAACAGAAAGTACACTTGGCTGAGACCTTTCTGCAGCTCACTAGAGGAGTGGTCTTGGTAAAAATCACAGACCTTGCACTCAACTCAGTTTTCTCATTTCCATTTGTGTCTACTCTGAGGGAGTGAAGGAAGGTCTGACATGTGGTGCATGTTCTATCAGGTTAAGCTGTTTATTATTTTCTCATCATCATCGTCGTCACTGGCAGCATCTCCATCACCCTCATCAGCATCTCCATCATCACCAGTATCATTAGCATCCCCATCATCTCATCGGCCCTCCATTCACCAGCAGTTCTCGTCAGAGAAATGAGATGTGTCCTAGAGAGACAGAGTGGTCTTCCCAGAAAGGAGGTCTGTGTCTCCCGATTGTCTGAAGTCTTGTATTCTGCTTCCTGGGAGGTAAGGGGAAAACCTGGACTCACCCAGGAGTAAAGGTCAAGCTTAGAAATGAGTCAGAAAAGTTGGTCGTAAGTGAAGGGAATCTAAAGGACACACGACAATTCCAAGAATGCCAGGACAAACGGTGGTGACTGAGATGATGTGGAACTTAGGACTATCATGGGGACATGCAGACTGGGGTTTTCTGAATTCATCCTGCCCAAAGCTGGTGGGGTAGTCCGGGTTCTGGGAACAAAGGCCTACTGGACCATGTAAATGAGGGAGTATGGCTACAGCACTCTCTTCTCTCAGAGGGTCTTAGAACCCACCACTGAGAATCTGTGTGTTACCTAGGTGCTAGATATTTTAGGAGGCTCACATATGGGCACATATCACACGTGCACATGTGAAAACTCAGAGACTGAGCAGTCATTCCTTTTTATCAAGAACTGTCCCAGTTTAAGCACCAAGTCTCAGTCCAGGGAAACATCAAGACGTAGTGACCCAGGACAGCTGGTCACCCTCAATCTTTCTTTTAGATAAAATAGATATTAAATAGTTGGACTTCAAAGCTTTCAAAAATAATCAATTTTCAACATAAAAATACAACAGAACAAGTCAATTCTATCAGAAAACTTTAAACCTTCATTGGAAAAAACAAACACAAAGTCATTTTTTTTTCATCAAACTAAGCCCTTTGCTACTTCAAAAATAGTGCTTTTAAGATTTATTATTTCTATTTCATGTGATAGTGCTCGCCAGCAAGTATTTTCATCTCATGTATGCAGTGCCCACAGAGACCTGAAGAAGGCACTGGATCCCTTGGAACTGGAGTTACAGACAGTTGGAATCATTTATGTGTGTGAATGCGGGGAACTGAACCCAGGTCCTCTGGAAGGGCAACCAATGCCCTGGACTATGGAGTCTTCTTTGTGTCCACAATAATGCTTCTAAATAGCACTCTTCCAGTTTCCTGTCACTCACTGGAATAAGTGCAGCCATCACAGTGCTCGACCCCCACTGAGAATGTTCTGCATGGCAGGCTCCTTGCTCAGCTCTTCAAAGTGCAACATTTCATTGAGATTGTGTGATGATCTTGGAAACCGAGGCTAGGGAAGCTCAGGCCCCTTGTGTGTGGTTTGGATGCAGGTGACTGAGAGTGGACCCCCTGACATGGTGCACAGCTTGTGCTACACGGCAGTGCTCCCTCTGCTGCCTAGATAATAACACTTTGAGGCAGGGGCCTCTTCAGCTCACCAGTCCTGTTTGTGTGTTTATCTTCCTGAGGGCAAGTCTCAGCAACACAGAGGACCCAGCTTGAGGCTGGAAACACAGTAGGGGTTCAGTTAATACATTCTCAATGAACTGAGAGCCAGTGGCATGGCTCAGCAGGTAAAGCATGACGACCTGAGTTGATTCCAGGATCAACATGGTGAAAGGAGAGGACTGATTCCCCCCAAATTACCCTCCGGCATATATACTGTCAGCAGAAAATATATGCACAGCATACACATTCACACACAAATAAATATAATAAAATAAAAATTAGAGATTTGGTAAACTGTATCAAAATGAAAAAAATATTCTCTTTGCATATCATAAAAATATTTTTTGCAGAGACTGTTCCATTGTCCTTTCTCTGCCACCAGGATAAGAGATGTTTTTCATGCATCAGTCTCCTGTTGGATTTGAGCTATTGTACATACAGCAGCCTCCTTTTTCTGAGAGATGTGTTGTCCAAGAGCCACAGTGGATGCCTGAAGCTGTGGGGAGTAAGAAACGGCGGGGCTGAGAAAGCTGTTGCAATACCAAGATGGTTGAGATGTATACACGGGATGAGAGTGTATCCATCAAGAACCAAGATGGCAGTCATGGGATGATAGTGTATCCATCAAGAACCAAGATGGCAGTCACAGGATGATAGTGTATCCATCAAGTACACTCTGTGCAAATGGGAGATTCAAGGAGTCCTGGCTCAGGATATACAAAATTGCTTCATGTTACTCAGAGTGGCACAAACAAATGCCTTGATGAATGACTATTTCTGGAAATTCTCATCTGATGTTTTTGGATCACAATTAACCAAGCAGTAGTGAATCCATGAGAAGTGGAAATTATGGATAAGCAGATAACTATTATTGAGCACATGTGAATATACATATATAAAACATACAGAGGGTAGCATATACATTCATGTATGTAATACATATATTATGATAAGGATACACCCATATGCTATCACAGTGCGTGGACCTTGGGAAATACTTAATTGAAATAATAAATGCATATTAATATGTCTAACAAGAAAATATGAAATAGAGCTGCTGAGGAAGTCTCACCAACAAGTTTAGAAACGCTTGGCTCTTTTCTGAGCCAGGTCACTTCAGGAGAGGAGGGAGGTGTGTACCTCAGCAGCGAGGGTACTGTCTCAGGGTACCTGCTTCATAGACACCACCTTCTCTGGAAGCCCTCAGTTACCGGCAAGAGGCAGCATGTGGAGAGGAGTATTTGGGTCATGGAGTCTCTGTAGGTGAAGAAACAGTGCAATGTTGACAGCAACAAAGTCCTTTACAATGGCTTGACATTCTGCCGGCCTTCTAGGTATAATTAAGCCGATTACACCTCACCGCAAGGCCACTAACAAGCCTCGTACAATTTAATCCCCCATTTAGAGATAAGAAAATGAAGGTACAAGAGGTTATATAAGTTGCCCAAGGTCCTGGATCTTGGAAGCTACTGTTTGACTGGAGTCCACGCATGACCCCTGCAGGGCATTTCCCACAGCCTATGAAGAAAGGGCTAAGGAATGCTCTGTGTCACCCTGTTGCTGATTGGGGTGGGCAAGGTGGCGAGTCCCTGTCATCCCACTGGTTGGAGGCTAAAGACAGGACTGATAATCTGGGGCCAACCTGGGCTTTCAGAAACATCGTGTCCCAAAATAAGAACAGCAAAAATGTTGGATTTATTGACAAAAAGCTGACAGTTCCCATGGTAATGACTCCTTTCTCAAATGGCACAGGAGTAGCTTCTGCTGAGTGCCTTCTGTCCACCTGAGACAGTCTGTGAACTTATTTCTTTATCCAATAGGGGTGTTTTATACAGCATTTTCTTTTTTTAATCTCCATTTTGTTTGTTTATTTGTGCATTAATTCATTAGCTTTTTGAGACAGGGTCTTGTATCCCCAGGGTAGCCTTGAACTCACTATGTAGTCGAGGTTGGATTTCCACTCTTGTTTCTCCTCCTTCCACCCCTTAAGCTGGCAGATCCGAGCCCCTGGGCCTGGAAAACATACATATTTTATTTCCCCTAGGGTCTTCACACATGCTTGCAAGCTCTCTGCCTGTGAGCTACCTCCCAGTCCTGGAGTCTTCATCTTGTAGATGATGAAACCAAAGCAGATCTAGGAACCATGGCTCATTCAAGATCAGCTGGAACTTTCTGACATGTGTAAATAAACACAAACCTCCCTCTACTCTTGGAAACAGCAGAAAAACCAGGCCTCAGCAAATAAGGAAATCCCCCAAAGCAATGCACTTCTGCTGTGGAATAGTCAGGATGTGTAGTGACAGATGTCTTGCTGGAAAGCAGGGATCTCCTGAAATTCTAGAACTTTCTCCCCTTTCCCACTATTTTCTGAGCATATAATCTTGAGTCACGACTTAGGGTGCGGCTTCCCCCATTCCTCACTGCCACCCGGTTAGCCAGTTTTTCTCCATCTTCAATGTAGTTGAAATGATTAATGGAGGTCAAGGTTCAACCTTGAGTGTCATTTCTCTGGTGGCATCCACCTTGTTTTTTGTTTGTTTGTCTGTTTTTGAGGTAGGGTCTCACACTGACCTGGAACTTTAGTATGGTGTCCCACGGATGCACCTGTCTCCGCCTCATCATCTCTGGGACTCCTTAGGCATGTCCCCATGCGTGGCCTTTTATGTGGGTTCTGCAGCTTTAATTCAGATCCTCATGCTCGCAAGAAAAGTCCTTTAAAGTTTCAAGTTCCATGCTCTACCTCCCAGAGCACACAGCACACTCCTCCAGTTCTACGTGGTTGTAGTCTCCTTTATCTAAAAATGCCTCTGACTTGTGGTGGGAGCAGAGCATGGGGTTCTCTAAAGTAATGGGTCTCAGCCTTCCTAATTCTGTGACCCCTTAATACAGTTCCTCATGTTGTGGCCACCTCCAACCATAAAATTATTTTCATTGCTTCTTCACAACTGTAATTTTGCTAATGCTATGAATTGTAATGTGAATTTCTGATATGCAGGATGTCTGATATGTGACCCTCCCCCAAAGGGGTCTGGACCCACAGTCTGAAAACCACTGCTCTAAAGTGTTTCTTAAACAAAGATATTCTTAATCTCAAATATAGCTGAAGACTGCTGCTAACTCTGTCCAATTTGGGGGAGATTTAGAGAGAGACCTACAAAGCAAGGGTGTGATAATTCACATAGTGCATATTGATATTTAAACAGGACCCTATGCCTTCTTCCCTACACAGTCGATCCTGACTTTTCTCCTCTTTGTCAGTGGCTTGATGCTCGTGGAGGGTAGAGCTGAGGTTGCTGGTTTGCAGCCCCTGAACTTGACAGTGGTGAGGTCGGTGTAGACATTATTCCTTTCTGAACTTTGATTGGCAACATCCATTCTTGAAGCTCCACACAGACTAAGTTAGTATAACATGAGAAATGAGGGGCAGAAGATCAGCAAAGGCTGGCAAGCATACTTACTGTGTGTTATTCTTCGAGAAACAAAATTTAAAAGGAAACTTAGTAAAGAGAGAGAGAAAAAAAAGAGGAGCTCCTATTACAACACGGGATCTAAAGTTATGGTGTTGCATGGGTGCCTGAACAGTTTTAGAGTTACAGAATCCTTCAGGGGGGGGCTTCTGCCCTGGACTTTGTATCCCCCAGTACTTCCCACTACACCCACGACCTGTCAGATCTGTGAGTCAGAGAACAAAAGAACTTTTGGTGGAATGATAAGGGCTCAGAAGAGGGTCTGAGCCATGCTTGCTTCCTTAGAGTGGCAGGGGGTTGTGGGGGTTGGGAGGCTAATGGGTGAGTTGAAATAGATTGGTTTGAACCGGGTGTCGTTTTGGTAGCTTTCACATCGCTGTAAGGGAAAAGACAGATTTTGGCTCACGGTTTCTGAGAATTCTGTCCATAATCTATTGATTTTGGACCCATGTAGAGCATATAGAGGGGGAGGAATCAGAGAGAGGCAGGGATTGGAGATTAGGTATAAGCTTCGAAGGGTGTCAGTGACCTGTGTGTTTCAGGTAAGCCTCACCTCCTAAAGCTTGGAGCACCTTCAAAACTAGTGCTGGCTGCCTAGGGGCCAGCCCCGAATACACTAGCCTGAGGGAGACATTTCATATTTGAATCATAGTTTCCCTTCTTGAACTCAGACACACCAAGAAGGAGCAAGAGGACCTGAGATCTTAAAGGCACCTATCGAACCCTGCTTTGAATGGAAGGGAAGGTAGAGTCTGGAGAAGGTGGTGTTTTTATGGCATCAGTTTTACCTTGTGAGTGCAATTCATTTTATTCCCGAGGTGAGCAGATAACAGGAGTATGAGGAAGGAGGTATGGGGTGCCCTGGATGAGGGTACAGAGAGTGAAGTGTGGCATGTGTCATAAGCACATTTCTCAAAGCACGTGATTTTTCTTACATTCGTCTTTGCAATAACAGGCTTCTTGGTAGCTACACTCTTGATTGGCTGTTGAACCTAATGAGCATCATGAATTACAGACTTTTGATTGGTCGGTGATACATTCGTGCATTCAATTCATCCAGTTGTTGGTTCATTCTAGACTTTTGGTTGAAAGGAGGTCTTCGTTCATTCTTTTATTCATTCATTTGCTCACTTATAACCTTAAGGAGTCTGTGAGCCACATGGACTGAGCTAAGGTTCCTCTCATTGTCAACTGAACACTGTTAGGAAAACTAAAACTTGATCTCCCAATAACTCAAGCCCTTTCTTGGCAATTCTTGACATAGTGGCAAGGACAGAAAACCTTTGGACTATGAGTGGACTCCTACATTCTCATTCTTTCTTTGTGAGTGTGAGAGACATGGGGTCTCCCTGTGCAGCTCTGGCTCAACTGGAACTCACTCTGTAGATCAGGCTGCCTCCGAACTCACTGAGATCTGTTTGCCTTGCTTCCTTAGTGCTGGGCTAAATCAGTCAGCCCCCATGCTCAGTTCGGGTTCTTTTATTTATTTTTTTATGAGTCTGTATAATTAATTGGAATTAAATGTATACTTGGATGACACAGAAGGACAGCAGTCAGAGGCTCTGAGAGGGAGGGATGTGAGGACAGGCGAGAGAGGATTCTCTTTGGCATACAGGAGGGACAGCACCATTGGAGGAGTTTTTGGGTCTTCCTGTCCATTTTACTATCTCAAGTCTTATCACCTCCCCACCCCCAAGATAGCCCTCTTTCTCTCTCTCCCTCAAGTCTCTTTCAGCAGTCATATAGTCATTTTTTCTTCAGTTTTTGTTTGTGTGTGCACACATGTATACACACATGGTGGTTTTTTACCCTACATATTGCAGCGGGGTCTCTGGCTTGAGCCAAGAGTCCATTGAATAGGTTTGACCAGTTAGCCAACTTGCCCTGGGGATCCCCCAAACAGCACCACCACTTGGTGACCTCATGTTCAAGTATGTGGGCCTGTGGGGGAAGTTGCACACTCAAACACTGACAACTGGTGAGAGGAAGCATGAGGCAACACACAGCATCGGATAAAGGCATCCTGGATGTGTGGAAAGACCCAAGCTTTCCACGAAACTTGCAGCATTGGGGACAGATGTCCAAGTGTGAGGAAGAATTTTTGTTGCAGCCAAAGCCAGCAGCCACATGGGGGTTTCTAGTCAGAGAGAGAGAGATGTTCATGCAGATGCCTGAGAACCAGACCAAGTCTCCCATGCCCAGGCACTCACACAGAGCTGGACGTGGGAAAATGAGCTGACGAAGGGTGGACAAAGCCACATTTAGAGGGGCAGGCACAAGTAGCCAAGAAGAGGAGCTCTGTTCTTGGGAGACATTGATGGGTTTTGAACTTGGAAGTGGTCTGACTTCCTTTTGCTGTCCTGAGGAAGTTCCAAGACTTCCAAGGATGATAGTCTCATTTCTATTCTTGTTCAGGGGGCTGGAACCCCAAGCTGGCATGTGATAGAGAGAGAGGTGGGTGGAGCTTGAGTTTGGTGTCCAGCCTCCTGATGCCTAACTTTGGAGCCACTGCTGAAGAATGGCTCTTTGTTGTCCTGCTGTTGTTGTTATTGATGTTGAGACACGGTCTCATTGTGTACTCCGGGCCTGCCTCCAACTTGCAGCAATCCTTCTGCCTGAACCTCTCCAGGACTGAGGATATAAGGGTACACCACAATGCCCAGACCAATCTTTTTTTTTTTTTTTTTTCTCATTGTGTATCCTTGGCTGGTCTGGAACTCACCATGTAGACTAGGCTGGCCTCCAATTCACAGAGATCCACCTGCATCTGCCTGTGAAGTGCTGAAATGAAAGGTGTGTGCCACCATGCCTGGCCCCACCCATCTCTTCTTGGTACCACTGCAGTAGATCCTGTTATGTTTCTACCAAAACATATTTCTTTTTCCACCTGGGAACAGACTAGCACCATTTCTTCCCATTCTCTGAGAGATGGGTGAGACTTGTGACCATTATAAGGTAAGACACAGTGGGAATCAGTGATGGTCCTTACTTCCAGGCTGGGTTCTTTGGCCTTCCACACCACCCACCACCCTCTTTCCCATTCACTTGTCAAATGAAGAAGTCTTCAAGGACAGTAAGGAGTAATCAGTTTCGAGAGATGTTCATCCCATCAGCAAAGACTCCAAGGGTCTCCCAGGGTGATTATTTGAGAATCCAGGGTAAGGGAATTCTATCTATCCCATCTTTGGCAAAGGGGCTAAGATGTAGTATGTACCTATAAAGCAAGATTTTGTGATTTACTTTTGTTGTTATTGTTTATTTGTTTTGTTTTGAAACAGTTTCTTGACATGCAACTCAGCGGGTCTTGAATTTGTGACCATTTTGCCTCTGCCTCCCAAGTTCTGGGAGAGCTGTATCTTAATGAATTATGTTAGAGAAAGTCTTAAAAATACATCAGAGGGGGATAGTAAGGGCTTTACCCACTAGAGTTCGTGCAGAGATGAAATGAAGTTCTGCTTTTGAAACCCTTATCCCATGGAACACTCTATAGGACAGGCTGGCTCCTACTGACAAGATTGCAGTAGGGAGAAATCAGGTTTTAAAGGTGTGTCGGGGTTGGGGTGGGAGTTGATGTGAGGCAAATGAAGGCTAGGAGCCAAGACGGATGGCAGGAGGCACTATCCAGAAAAGTAGAGCAAGAACTGATGCTTGGGTGGCCCTTTGGGAGTGGACCATGGAGGAGGGCAGGAAACAGCAAAGGGGGAAGGAGAGGAGGCCGAGGCCAGAAGGGGTACTGTGAAGCTCTGTTCCAGCTACAGCCACCTAGCCTGAACCCAGATCATGCCACCACACTGGCGCCTCTTCATATCTCAGCTGCTGTTTCCAAGAAGCTCAAAGGGCTTTCCGGGAGTTATCTGCCTGCTGGACCCAACAGTCCAGGCTTATCTCTCCATCTCACAGATGGGAGAAGAGGACACCACGTGGTTAACCTACTTATCCAAGATCAGAGGGTGAGCCATGGGCTATGTGTAATCACATTCTAGATTTCTCTGCCACAGGCCTCCCCTGCCCCCCCCCCCCCCCTATTGCTCTCAGCCAGGACCGCCAAGTCGGCGGCGTTCCTTCTTCCTCAAAGACAGTCCAGACTCCTCCTGCAATCCAGTTATTAGCAAGATCTTGATCTTTGATGACAAGAAATTTGATTTATGGACTCAATATTCTCCTCAGATCTCCTGGACTTACTATGCTTTGGTTCCTGGCGTCGATTAGACTGAAGTTCACACAGGGCTGGCAACATGCATGTGAGCTTGGGACCCACATGGTGGAAGCAGAGAACCTGCTATAGCCAGTTGTCCTCTGACCTCCACACACGGGTGTCATATGAACACACATACAAAGAAAGATAAAATGAAATGAAATGAACAAAAACAGCACCTTACACAAATAGAAAACCTGACTCCATGGTGAATATTTATCTACCTGGGACCTGAGTTTAACTACAGACAGTTTGTTTTATTTCAATTTATTGGCTGGCCACTGTTGAACAGGTGGAAGAAGGAAAGCTGTTCTGTCAAAAGTCCCTTCAAATGTTTGCAAGTGATGAGAAAATGTTTAGTTTTGTGGGTTTTTTTCTTTTTGTTTCTTTTGAGTTTGAAATAACTTTCAAATCTTTGGGTGCTGGCTAACAGGTTACTTTGCTTTAATACAATTAGGTTTGAGTCTGTGTGAAACTATGGGTTTTATGTCTGTATATAGGTATGTATGCATGTGCATGTATGTATGTGTATATATACATGTGTATGCATACATGTGTGTATATGTATGTGTGCATGTGTTTGTATATGCATGTGTATATCTGTGCATATGTGTTTCTATGTGTATGAGAGAGTATTTTAAAGCTTGCTTCCTCCCTAACAAGGAAAGACAAGACAACAGCAAAGCCAGTGATGTGGTTCAGGGAGGATGGCCAGAAATCTGGAGTAAAGACACTCTGAGGTCCCTCTAGCGATGATTTATGTGTGGTCAGGAATGAGATATTGCATGGTCGGAATCCTGAAAAGCCCAGAGGAATCTTGAGGCCCTTGAAGTAGGCAGAGGCTCATGCCTGTGATCCCAGAACTCTGGAGGCAGAAGCAAGAGAATTATGAGTTTGGGCTAGCCTGAGCTACAAGCAAAACCCCATCTTTTAAAAAGAATTCTTGAAATCCTTAGATTGTTATTTTATACTTGAAGCCCAGAGAAACCAAGTGACTTGGTTAAAGCTATACAATGAGAAACTTTCAGGGTTGCTGTTAGGTAGGTGATTCTTGACACTGGAGGGAAAAGTACTCAGGTGAATGACACTTCTGTGCTGTGTGTGTGTGTGTGTGTGTGTGTGTGTGTGTGTGTGTGTGTGCATATGCACACTCCTGCTGGAGTGAGGGAACAACATGGCAGGAATTGGTTCTCTCCTTCTACCATGTGTATCTCAGGGGTTGGACTCAACTCATCAGGCTTGGTGGCGAGCCCCTTTACCTTCTGAGCCATTTGACTGGCCCCAGGGGTCATTTTTTTCACATTTCGCAGTGGGACCAATGCTAGCAAGCTGATACACACACACACACACACACACACACACACACACACACACACACACA
>CAJQZJ010004765.1:2589331-2632042 GCA_907164525.1 Lophiomys imhausi
ACACACACACACACACACACACACACACACACACACACACACACACAGCCTTTGCTTACAGGGGCATCTGGGACTGCTTCCACCATAGCAGGTGTGAGCAATATCTCTGAGCATCTTGGGGAAGAAATCCATTTGGGAAGTCCATTGGCCTTTGGATGTGAACTTCTTACAGAAGACACACCCCTTGCAACTTGGCCATGTGCTTGGGGCACAACCCCATCAGCAATGGTTTTGCCTTGGGTCCAACTCCTGAGGTGGCCCTGGCAAGCGGCTCAGCCAGAGCTCCCCCAAGGATGCCACACAAGTGAGGGGCTGTGTTCCCACAGGCACTACCGTTTTTTGTTTTTTTTTTCTGCCAGGGGTTCAAGCCGAGAAACTGAGTCTAGTCTGGACCCCGGCATGGAGAACAGAATGAAAGGCGTTTAAGTTTCTAAGCCCCCAGCAGAGGCTGCCCTGAAGACAAAAGACTTATCAGAAACTGGTCCCTGGTCTATCAGAGAGCCATCTCCAGCCTGTGCAACTGCAGAGACTTTAACCTCTGGGGCGTCATTCAGGATCTGTTCCCTGCACTGAACTCACTTAAAGGAGGGGTTGCATATTAATAAGGAAAATAACTGAACAGCCAGGCTGTCCATCCATTCCCTGACCTGCCTCCAGGCGGGCCTTAATCACTGTTTGTGAAGGTCAGTGGTAGCCACAGAAAGGCCCCAGGTGGGCAGACTCTGCCCACTGATGTCAGGGCACCTGCTGACCCCGCCCCAGGGGTCCAGCTGTTCAGCTCCAGCTGGCTCCAGCGATGATGGCGGAAGTCCCAGGGTCCAGAGACCAAGCTTGGGGGGGACGGGGAACGGGGTGGGGGGAGGGACAGGGACGGACAGGGGGGCAGGCAGGGGCATGGGGTGGAATGGGAGGGGCAAGGAGAGAATAGGGGGCAGCAGAGAGACACAGGTAAAGGCAAGTCTGAGGAGAGACAAGATGGGGAGGAGACAGAAGACATAAATATGAAAAAGGGAGGAAAGGAGGGGAGGGAGGGGAGGGAGGGAGAGAGAGGAGAGAGAGAAAGAGAGAGAGGGAGAGAGGATTCAGACAAGACATGTGTGTGTGTGTGTGTGTATGTAGAATAAGAGATGGAGAATGGAAGGGAGAAAGAAGCCCAGGCAGGCAGGGGGTGACATAGGCAAGTCCATTAGTGGTGCTGGAGGAGGAGGGGAAGCATCCTGCGTGCCCCCTCCCCCGCCAACACACACCACACCTCTTATCAGAGCAGCCGCGGCCCGCCGCCTTATTGCAGGTGCGCTGGCGCCGCTGAGTCTGCGGGACCGCGCGGTAGCCTGGACAGGAGACCGGGAGGGTGGCGGCGGCAAGCAAGCACGACATCAGGCAGCGGGTGCGGCCGGGGCTTCTCACGCAGCAGCAGGGGGAGGTGGTGGAGGAGGACGACGCCGAAGAGGCCCCTCCTATGAGCTTGCCCAAGCCACCTGCTGGCAGAGAGGGAGGCCCCAGGGCTGTGATACCTGACCTGACACAATGTCCCAAGACTGGTTCGGAGCCTATCATCTTTACACAGTTCACGTTTTCCCCAAGATGACACGAGGGGACTTTCTGCTCGGCTGGCTACTCTTCTACTCTGTGGCCTTGGGTGAGGGTCATCATATCCAGGAACCCACAACTGCTCTGTGGACTCCAAGCATAAAGCCTGCTTCTCAGTGCTGCTAGGAGGGAGGAAGGGAGGGGCAGGTAAGTTGGAGGAGATGCACCCACAGACCCAAGTCTCTTAGGGACTGGCTGGTGATACAGTCGTGACTGGGGACAGGAAGGAGCTGTTAGGCAAGTTAGCTGGCCTCACTTCTTGATGGCTAAGTCCTCTCCTGGATGGTGGTCCCCTCTTCCTCCTGAATAACTCAGAGCTCAGCCTTTACTCCCCTCCACTGACAAGCCCAGCACCCAGGAGCTCAGCTAACCTCACAGGGAATGGAGATCTGGCCCCTGTCTTTACAACTGTTGAGACCTTGGGCACAGCCACAGCACACAGTCACTTTCCCCAACAACCATTGTCACTCCTGGGAGTTGTTTGGGAGGACATATGGGGGTGCTAGGCCACTCAGGCCTCCCTGCAGGAGGAAAAAGGCTGAACCTCCTACTGAACCAAGCCAGCTCCCACAACCAACAAACACCCCACAGGGTGACACATCCCACAGTCCCCATCAAAGGCTAGCCCAAAATACTTGTTCCTGGAACTTGAGTCTCCTCTTTCCAGAAGCAAGCTTTCTCAGAACATTTGATATTACCCAGACCTACAGGTGCCAGCTCTCTGTACTCCATCCTACCTCCTGGCCTACTTCCCCTCCCTCCTACTTGTCCTTGCTACCAGCACCTGATATCTCCTCTTTGCATTCTGGAAACACTTCCCAGGAGATCCCTTCTCCTTGGGGTTAGGATGCATCAACTTCTGCCCTCCCAAGGACTGATAGTCCAACAGGAGAGGCCATGAAACCCTTTTCAGTCCAAGTTGGGGAAAGGAAACCACAAAAGGCAGAGGCAAAAGAGGGGAACAATCAGGGAAGGCTTCCTGGAGCAGGGGACCTCTGTGTTGAGTCATGAGGGATGAATGGAGTTGGTCAGGTAACCTAAACAGAGTTGTTGTATCCAAATGAGTTAAGCAAATGGGACACACACCTGCAGGAAGGACAGGGGAAAGTTGTTTTAAAAGGAACCTAGAGGTCTTTGTGGAGATAGTGACCTTTAGTCTGTTCCTGTCAAATAAGTAGGAGGGCTATATGGCTTGTTACAAGGTTTTGTGTGTGTGTGTGTGTGTATGTATGAGTGATGTGTGCATGTATGTGTGTCTTTGTGTACAAATGTGTACATGTATGTGTGTATATACAAGTGTGTGTGTCTATGTGTGCATGTAGACATGCATGTGGTGTCCCCAGATCCAAGTGCACAGAGAGGACAGTGAGGGGGGGAAGGCTGTCCTCCATCTGTCAGCAATAGCCACCATGTGGAAAGGGGGGCCCTGATACTTAACATTGTCAGCTCAACAGGATCTAGAACCACCATGGAAACAAATCTCTGTGCACAGCTGAGGGATTTCCTAGAAGGCTGGGATGGAACAACTCACCCTAAATGTGGGTGGCACCTGGACATGGGCAAGGTGGAGACTCAGGCTGCATAGAAAAGGAGAACCCCAGCTGAGCTTCCATGGCTGCAGGCACAGCATTCCCATCTGTCTCCAGATCCTACCTCCACACCTACCCTGCTATGAAGGATCTCTCCTTCAAACAGTGAGCCACAATGAACCTTTCCTTCCTTCAGTTGTTTTAGTCAGGGGTTTTATCGCAGTCAAGAGCCAAGTCATTAATACAGAGACCTACTAGGACAGATTGCTTGACTGTCTGAGAAGTGTTGGCCAGTTTCACCTAAAGCTTCCCATTTCATTTGGCTCCACTACTCAGCAGAAAAACATGCAGAAAAAAAAAATCACACACTGGGAGAGCTGAACCAAGCACCTCCTGGAGCCAGACTGAGTCCTGGAAAGCCCATTTGGAGACCCTGGATTTGGAGACCCCGTATATGGAGCCCGGATGTTTGACAGAGAGGGCAAGATGGACATCCTGTAAAGCAGGAACCTCAAGAGGGTGAGTGGCACGGTACTGCTTGCTGCTCTCTCGGGCATTCAGGAGGCTTCTTACCATGCAGCCTCTCTGGAACAGGTGTTCTCAGCGTCAGAAGTCTGGATTGTTCTAGACTCCTTCTCTTAAAGCCAGCTCCTGCTGAGAGAGCATCCTGTGAAGTGACCCTTACAGTTCAGATGGAGGCTGCAGGAGTCCAGAGGCTGCCACCCTAAGGTCTAAGCTCTTCCTTCCAGCTTCCACTATCTTTCCTGGGGCAGAAGGATGTTGAATCTCCTCCCATCTCTTTCCTGTATTAGCAGCCTTTCCCCTGGTCCTTTCTTGGGGGCAGTCCCATCTTTTCCAGTTTTCGTCATCATTAAGCTAGGGCATGTTGACCCACGCTATGAAATAAAGCCAATGAAATCAAATAGAAAGAAACTGGTCAAGACTCTCCAGACAGCCAGAAGGAAGTTTCCCCCTCAACCCCCAAATTAAGGCCTCCCTGGGAGCAGAGCCTTCGGGGGGGTGAAAAACATTTTAGCTGAAACCAAGACCTGTGCAGGCTGAGGTATTTCATTAGAATAATGGTCTCCCTTGGATGAGCAATTTAGGAGAAAGGTTAGTAGCTAAGTGTGATCTTACTCAGAGGATGCCACGAGGCTACAGGGAGAGTCCATGCAGGCTTCAATTTGAGGCTAGAAGTTTGATTCTATCCTTGCAGCTTTTAGACTTATATTTCCCTGGTTTTGAGGCCTATGCACTGAAGATAAACTTTGTTTTCAAATATCCAAAGGAAGCTTGGCTTCTGTGCCCTGATGGAAGTCTTTGATTGCTCTCAACCACCCATTAGTTAATTGCCCAGGGATAGGTCCCTAATGATCTGCAGTATACTCTACTAGCAGGGGGATTAAGGGCCTTCTAAATTCATAGGATCCTTGCCAGGTGTCCCAGTGATTGAGAATCCAGCCAAAAGTGGACCCAGACTGTGTGGTCCTGGGGCCTCCACTGGGGGTGGTAGGACTTAGTAGTGCTAAGTTAAGTGGAAAAGAAAACTTCCACATGTGTAGGCAAGCAAAAGCTGGTCTAGGGGAGCTACTATGTGTTCCCCCACATGTGTGACACTAGGCAAAATGGGACACATGGCCCTATGGCAGTGGTTTTCAATCTTCCTGTTGCTGCAAGCCTTTAATGCAGTTCCTCATGATGTGGTGACACCCCCTAACCATAAAATTATTTTTATTGCTATGTCGTAATTGTAATTTTGCCTTGTTATGAATTGTAATATAAATGTCTGTGTTTTCTTAGGTGACCCCAGTGAAAGGGTAATTTGACCTTGAAAGGGGTTGTGACCCACAGGTTGAGAACTGGTGCCCTATGGGGCTGAGCCTTTTTTTTTTTTTGAAAGTGGCCATTAAATGCCCACATAGCATGACTGTTGGCATGGCTCCTGCTGTAAACGGACGTGGATTGGCTTTCCAATGCTGTCTTAGCAATGTCCCATAACCCGGGTGAGTTAAAGCACACTTACTCATTTCCTCACAGCTCTGGAATCCAGACGGTCAAAACCAAGGTATCAGCAGGTCAATGTTCCCTACAAAGGTTCAAGGGTCAAATCCTTTTCCTCTGTGTGTTCCTGATACACACCTCAGCTGCACCACTTCAAGGTCTGCCTTCATTGTCACTAGGCTTTCTTACTGTAGTTTTCTTTTTGTCTTCTGATGAGGGTGCCCAGTTGTTAGATTAGGGACTGCTAATGAATTTCCAAATAAAGTCATAAACATGGGTAGTAGGGGTGAGCAATCTAGCCTTTTTAGTTTGGGGCACAATAAGGGAATTGGTGTGGTCTTGGAGCAGAGGGTAGAGAGAGATTACAGAGCCCAAGTCTTCTTGAAAGTAGATGCTTAAAGAACATGTAAGAAGAGATGTTTGTTTATAGAGTAGTCTGAACCATTATGACAGTAGTCTTTGGACAAGATCATGAAGAGAATGAAAGAAATTAAGAAGGTCATGTACAGTACCACCTATAAAGTAGCACATACCCATCATTCTAGCTTCTGGGGGTGGTAGCATTAGGATCAGGAATTCAAGGCCATTATTGGCTCTTAATATATAGTGAATTTGAAGCCAGCTTTGGACATGAGACCATGTCTTAGAAAATCAAAAACACTGCTACCACCTCCACCACACTCACTACCATCACCATCTTCATCACAATCTTCACCACCACCATCACCTCTATCATCATCATTATTTTCACCACCACTAACACCATCATCACTACCACCATGATCATCACTACCACTATGATCATCAACACCATCAAAACCATATCACCACCACCACCATATCATGACAACCACTGCCACCATCACCATCATCATTCTCACCAATAAAAACAACCAACACAACCAGGAGGCCATTGCTTCCTTCCAAAGCTCTCAAAACTCTGCTGTGACTAGACTCCATTTTCTCTATCAAATCAAAATGTTAACTGGAAAGATGTTAAGATCTTCCTAAGATTTTCTTCATGAGACTCTGATGTCTTAAACCAAGACCCTGCATAAAGGCATTAAAATCCGGTCAATGTTGACAGATTAAAGTAATATTAACAGTATTCTTCAAGCATTCTGAGTGAGACAAAGGAAATGCATCTAAAGGGAATAGGTTAGCAGAGAGGATGGAGTGGCCTTAGGATAGAGGGGTACAGAGAACTAGGTATGGGCTCTAAGTCTCTATGAACTTGGCAGCGCAAGGTGGCCCATTAGTGCCTTAATGTTTTTGTTTTATTTTGAGACAGGATCTTTGTTCTTTTCTAATGATTAAAACTGCCCTGGCAAAGAGAAACTTAGGGAGAAAGGGGTTTACTTCACAATTCCAGGCTACAGCCCATCACTGAGAGGAAGTCAATACAAGAACTTCAAGCCGCCAGTCACATTACATCCACTGTCAAGAGCAGAGCTAAAAGGAATGCATGCTCAATAGCTCACTTGGTTGTCTCAGCTCCATTTATCCACTCTTACGCAGCCCAGAACTCCTTGCCTAGAGAATGGCGCTGCCTACAGTGGGCTGGGTCTTCCCACATCAGTGAAGACAAGCCCCTACAAAGACATTCCCAAAGGCCAACCAAAAGTGGTCCCTCATTGAGACTCTCCTCTCAGATGATTCTAGCTTATGCCAAGTTGAGAACAAGAGCTTAACCAACCCACTCTAAATCGTTTAGCCAGGGCTGGTCTTAAACTCAAGACCTTCCTGCCTCTGCCTCCCGAGTGCTGGGATTACAAGTCCTAGTTACTACACTTGGCCTTGTCTGAATTTCTTACCTGCAGAATGAGCTGGTGACCCCTTATCTTTCCAGCTTCTTATGCACAATAGGTGAGTTACTGTTGCCCAAGGACCCAGTACTGAGACTGACACAAATTGAAAGCCCCGTGGAAGTTGTTGTTGGGGATGCTTGACCCAGGATCTAGAGAGATAACCTATCACCATGAGAGAAATCAAATCCTAAATGCTGTAAACCCAACTATCGAGGCAGGCGACGTCACACCTTAGACCCTAAGGCTTGGAGAAAGGTCCCTGGCTCCCTGGACGGCTCAAATAGCATTCTGTGCAAGGAAAAGGCTGAGCTGCAGAGAGGGTGCCCTGGATGAGTCAGATTTTCAGAGCCAGGAGGATCTGGTCACACAAGTGACGCCGGAGGGTGTTTCTCATGGAGGTAATGGGGCGAAATGGGGGTGAGATGAAACTTTGTGGTTTCCAAGGCTGGATCATAAGGTCAACAGGGTTGAGAATAAACACAGTGGTTGCCTCACTAAACCTGGGGCTTATTTTGCTGCAACAGATAATCAGAGCAGGACACAGCGCATCGAACACACATAATGGGTATAAGAGTTTCATCGGTCATAGCCAGCGGAAGCCAGGGCAAAGTGCCTGCGCTGTGAGCAATACCATATAAGAGACACTAGGCCAACTGAGTGGGAAGTTTCAATCAGAGATGCAAATGAAAACACCTGTCATGGGGGTGTGCAGCCCGCCCCCCTTTTCTCCCTCCTGAGTGCCTTGTAACCATAATCCCATCATAGGACTTGATGACATTCGTCAACAAGTACAGCCATGCCTGCTTTAAGGAAGGGTGTGTCAAAGTTGCTCAAGGAAGGATGACAAGGAGAAAGCCAGTGGTGGAGACAGGGATGTGGAGACACTGTGGGAGGTCCCCAGGGCCTTATCCTCTCTGTCAGCTGCCAGTTCTGGGGGCGTGGACACAGTTGGTATCTTAAGTGACTTAGGATTAGAAGGTGAATCTTGGTGAAATCCCAGGTGTGTCGCTTACCACATGAATCACCTCAGAGAGCATTAACTCAAAACTCACAGCCTGGGGTGGCAATTAGTGTAATTAAGCAGCCTGGGTTGCTGGAGTTGGAGGCAGCTTGGAACAGACAACCAGGCAGATGAGATGCAGGAAGCTGGAGGAAATAGCCTTTGAAGGAGACTCACTAGTGCTACCGAGAACGGGCTGCCTCAGACCAGAGGATGCCCAAGACCCCATCTGAAAATGTAGTCCTGGCTGGAAGTCTATTGTTGGACGGCTTGCCTGGCTGCCATCCCCAGCATCACATATACCGGGTAGTCCTAGCACTGTGGAGGCATAGAATCAAAAGCTTAAGGCCATCCTTAGTTACATAGAGAGTTTGAGGCAAGCCTGGGTTACATGTTAGAAAGAGACTTAGAGGGAGAGAAATTGATTTTGAGGGAAGTGGAGGTTTACACTTGTGTTGAGTTTCACTCTCCTTCCTTTCTTCACTTCCTCTTCTCTCGTTCATTATTTTATTTATTTCCTCCCTCCCTTCCTCTCCCATCCCTTGCTCTCCCATCCCTTCCTCCCTCCCTTTCTTTGCTCTTCTTTCTCTTTGGAGACCAGGTTTTCTGGCTAGGAACTCACCACAGAGACTAAGCTAGCCTCAAACATACAGTCATTCCCCCTAGGAAGGGATTGTGGGATTGAGGGCATGCCTGGCTGCACCTGGCTTTTCTTACAAAACCTAAAGCCATCACAGAGAACAGTTGTCACATGACTGGGAGAGGCAGACTTTCATCCAAGCCTGGTCCAGTTCCACCTGCGCGAGACTACCCTGAAGGGCGTGTCCATGTCCTCAAATCCTCAAAACAAGAGTCTCACATACCATTCCAGACCCGTTGCCTAGAGAACTGCTGTGGGGCTGGATAAGGATCTCTCTCTCTCTCTCTCTCTCTCTCTCTCTCTCTCTCTCTCTCTCTCTCTCTCTGTGTGTGTGTGTGTGTGTGTGTGTGTGTGTGTGTGTGTGTGTAGGGAGGGTACACATGCCTCAGTATACATGACACAGTCAGAGGACAATTTATAGGGGTCAGTTCTCTTCTACAGATCTGAGGAATTGAACTCAGGCTATCAATCTTAGTGGCAAGCACTTTTCCCCTCTGAGCCGTCTCACCGGCCCTTTATTCTGAATTTTGAGAAACTTGGCCAAGTATTTTAGAAGCATGAACTTAAAAAATAAGATCATGCTAAAAAATATTTTGAGGGGAAAAATGGAATGAAAAGAACAAAAGTAGCACACATTCCCCATAACTTGGAATATCTAGCCTGCATTGAATCAGGAAGTACAAATGGAACCTTCCAGAATGAGTCATATGCAGATGCTCATGGAATTGTCCCCTCCTTCCCAGTGTGCATCTCTGACTACTGATAACCCCCTATGGTGACTAAGGAGACAAGAGACACACAAACGGCGCCTCTGTATTCTTCATCTGCTTATTTATACACATAGAATGAAGAATAGTTGCCACAGCAACCACACCTGAGAACTCCCAGGTAGACTGTGTTTAGAGTCCCTGGGACTCTCCAAGACAGACAAGCAAAGCCACAGTTGGACACCCAGAACCTTTGGGTTTAGCACCAGAAGCTCATGGTCTTGGGAATAGGCTTCAAGGGTGTCCTAATTCTCTAGCATGCAGAGAGCCCTGGGTTCCACCTCAGCACCGCATAAAACCTGGCACAGCCGGTGGGACACCCTTGTACTTCAATCACAGCCCCAATGGTCAGGAGTTCAAGATTGTCCTTATCTGTATAGTGAATTAGAGGCCAGTCTGGACTATCGGAGACCCTGTCTCAAAAATAAATAAATGAATAAACAGACAAATAAGCAAGCAAGCAAGCATGCAGATATTCCATAGACTTTTTGTGAAGCACCACTATGTCCCAGGCATCTCCTAGATGCTGAAGATGAAGAAGCAGTGAGCAGATCCCTCAATCCTGTCCAATTCCAGTCATCCAGTGTCTTCTGCTGTTCTGGGGATGACGACGACATTAGGTCCCAGGGAGAATTTGCAACCACATCCAGGCCCTCTTCAGGAGAAGGGCCCCTTCCACAAGGACGTTCTCTCTAGTTTGATCAAAAAGGCAAGTCTGGGAAATCCAGCTGTGGAGCCCCGCCCGAGCTTCTCACTAGCTCCCCAGAGCTTCTCACTAGCTCCCCAGAGCAGTGCTTGTCAGACTAAGAGCAGCTGCTGACTCTGGACTCTGGCCTGTCTCACTGGTACCCAGCCACAGGCTCATTGGTTTACGTGCCACCTCTTGGTGCTGGCGAGGATACTGAAATAGTGACTCCAAAGAGTTAGACATCTCTGTTGTTTGGCTCCTTCCAGAAAATATCTCTCTCTTTCTCTCTCTCTCTCTCTCTCTCTCTCTCTCTCTCTCTCTCTCTTTCTCTCTCTCTCTGTGCCCAGTACCCCAGCTAATTAATTTTCTATGGAGACTGTAGGATTGAAGCTGAGAGCTTCCTCACTCTGAGATCTAGAACATAGGAAGAATTTCCTCCCTTCTTACTAGGTCAGGGTCTCTGGGCCTGTGGAGAGCAGATCGTCACCAGAGAAGAGGAGCTCTGAGGACTTCACTCCTCCCTCTGCACCCTCATCTGTGTCAGAGGTATAAAGGGATTCTCTCCTTAATCCTTCAACAAACCCTGGCTGAGTATTTGGGCCTTGTTTGGCTTCTCCCTACAGGCAGCAGATGTCTTCAGATAGGAAGAAAGCTTCTCCAAACTGGGTTGACAGTGATAAGGTGAGGAAGAGCATTGCTTGTGAGGCCCAAGGCAGGGCCGTAAACCCTAATGACAAGCCGTGGGCCACAGAGTGACAGGTGGGATTCACCCTTATCCTCCACCAGCCAGGGCTCATCTTCACTGGGGCTATAATTACAGATGCAGGGATGGGATGCCGAGAGCTCCTTAATCTTCATTCATTGAGCAGATTTATGCCCCTTGATGCTCTTGGTCTTTTATGCTCCATTGAATTCACTAACTGCACATGTAGTCCAAACAGCCCTGGGATGATTTCCCATGCCTATGACTTGAAGGTCCCTGCCTAGGCACAGGTTAGGGACAAGAGCTGAATGCACCATAGGCAGAAGAGGCAATCATATATATGACACCTTTGGAAATTAGCTGGCTCTACACAGGGACTGGACCTTTGCTTTCTCACCTATTAAACAGTATAATTGGGACTGGGGAGATGGCCCAGTTAGTAAGGTGCTTAGCCTACAAGCCTGAAGATTTGAGTCTGAACTCCAGAATCCATAAATAAGAGCTGGGCATGTGGTGCTTGGAAGCCCAGAGCTTGAGAGGTAGAGACAGACAGATCCCTGAGACTCTCTGGCCAGCCAGCCTTACTACTAGGTGAGCTTTAGAATAGTGGGATGCCCCATTTCAAAGGATAGGGTGCTGGCACGGCAGAATGGCTGGCATGGCTAGCCTCTGACACACATATATATACTCTCCCCCAAGTCTCCACGAAATCCTTCACCCAAGATCCCAGGGAGGGAAAACAGCCTTGAGCAGTGCCAGGACAGTCCCTGCTCTGAGTGGGTGGCAGGGCAAGGGGGTCCCACCTCCAATTCAGTCTTCTTCTGTGAGCTCAGATCACACTCAGGGGATCACTCTGCCCAGCCTAAAACAATGGCAGTGTGAGGGAGGAGTACAATGGGCTTGGGGATCTTCCCCTCTGCTGAGGTCTGTGTGGCAGGAGGGGATGCTTAGTGAGATTCTGTCACTTCACAGAGGCAACCGTGAACACGTGCAGACAGGCTAGGGAAGAATCCACCTTCTCTTTCCTCTTCCGCTCTTCCATTTTTAGTTTGATAACAAGGTCTCTATCGTCCATCAGCCCAGGCTGGCTAGAAGCTTTCCATCCTCCTGCCTCAGCCTCCCAATTGCTGAGGTTACTGGTGGATGTGACAGCTGTCTTCAATGCCTAGAACCTTACCTGCCCCCGAAATTAGCCAAGAACTTTTTGAGTGAGTGAATGAGAAAATAAACGAAAACAATTATTACTGCTTTTTATGTTGGAGTCTGAGGCAAGGAACCATCAAATCACCTGACACCAGGAAGTCATCCTGATTCCTCTCTGCCTGTCATGACCTAAAAGACAGGACCACTTTTGCCAGGACCAAGGAAGACGGGATACAGGTACAATGGAACACTGAGTCAGACCTGAATTTTATAAGCTCTGCTGAGATAACTAGCTGCAGGAGCCCAGGGGGAAGTCACTGGGGACAAGATTCAAATATTTAGGATCTTTTACAAGATTGCTTTGTGTTTCTTTAATAAACAAAGGGATGGAAAAAAAAAAGCAGATTCCTCACAATGGCATTCATTGTCCTTTCTGATTTGGGGAAAAGTGTCGTCAAGAACACGCGTTTATCCTCATTGTTCCCAGCCTCCCAGCACGGCATTCTGACCCGGCACAGCATTCTGTTTTTTAAATAGACTCTCTGAAAAACAACAACATCTGACTCTGTCTGAATAAAACTTCCATAAATAGGACTTGGGAAGCAATCACTCAGGATGGCTGGGCTGGCTCCAATGTGAATGGTAAAAAGTTCAGGCTTCGACACACAGTGACAGGATCCTGGTGTGTGTGCATGTATGTGCAGGGGCATGTGCGTGCTCATGTGTGTATGTGTGTGTGTGTGTGTGTGTGTGTGTGTGTGTGTGTGTGTGCCTGTGCACTTTGGTGGGGCTGGGGGTGGTTGCTAGAGTCTTTCAGCTGCAGAGCAAGACCTGCTTGCTGTGTCTCCTAAATGCTCACATGATCAGAGATGAAGAGGAACAAAGCAGGAGGCTCCAAGGCCATGACACCTGCAGCTATTGATGGGGGCACAAAAGCCTGTGCATGTGGCCTTAACAAGGACGAGTCTAATGCATGGTGCCTGACTGCCCTTGGAATCACTCCTGTGTAGTGTTCTCTACCTTCTTGGGGGTGCCCGACATTAAGACAGGAAACTGCTCCTTGGCAGGCCCAGCTCCAAGCACTTGGGACAACACATTGGCCCATCCCATCCTCAGGATCGTGGGAGACAGGTCTTTACATATCTCTCTACATCTAGGAACTGACAAGGGAACAAGGTAATATATTTCTAGGGGCAAAGCTAGTAAGTGGCCAAGCTGGGATTTGCCACACAGAGAATTGTGACCAAAGGTGACATTCTAATCTTCTGTTCTGGAGGATCCTGTGGAAATTATCCATTTTCTGGAAGCTGCCTATACTTCTTTGAATGTGACCCTCCACCACTCTGCTCCTCTGGCTCTGACCCTGTCCTCTGCCCCCCTTTTGGAGACAAGGTTTCTCTGTGTAACCATGGCTGGCCTTGAACTCACAGAGATCCACCTACCTCTGCCTCCTGAGTACTAGGATTAAAGGTGTGTGCCACCAGACAGGGGTCTGTCCTTCCCTTTTTTAAGGATCTGTGATACCATTGGAGCTAATCGGCTGGTCTAGATGGTCTCCACACCTGTGAGTTCTTTTCTTAACCACATCATGAAATCCCTGATTTGTGTAAAGCAACAAAACCTAGTCATAGGAGCTAAGGGTGGTTATGTATGTCTTTGTGTGAACCAGTATTTTACCTCCCACAGGGTTTAAGTGTCCCCATTTCTTTTAAAGAAAAATAGTCCATGACTTGTAATACTCTATATCTTCCAAGACAAGAGTTTTGTTTCTTAAAAAGCCCAGTTATGATATGAGAATGTTTTTGTTTTAATCCGAGATGTGGGGCTGCTTCAGTTTGTCCACACCCATAAACTGTAAGTGCATCATGCTCTAGCTGGGGCATGGACTAGTCAGCTGGAGAAAAATAATTATGAGGACTCAAGAGAGGGATATAAAAAGCCAGAGCCCTGAGAAGTAGGGGGACACACTGAAGAAGGAAGAGGTTGCTGCTCTCCTTGCTGCTGCTCCCCCACACTGCTGCTGTGTTTCCTGGCTTGCTAGTTTGCTGTATGTGGTGTTGCTGGCTTACTGGACTTCTGGATACTGTGACTACTGAGATTTGGTTTTACCCTCAAAGAACCTGACGACACCAAACAGCAAGAAACAGCTCAAGAGACCTACATCCCTTTCCGCTTTAACCTTCTTTCTCTCTTACCTAGTGTTGGGGGGGGGGTTGGAAGGAACAAGGGTTGGACGGGAGGTAGAGGTATTAAGTACAGTAAAATAAATTGGAGTGTATGATAAAACAAAAATAATAAATCCGTTTTCTACAACATGAGGTCTCTAGATGCCCCTTGGAGCTTCTGATAACCCCCCTTTAAAAATTTTGTTACATGTATTTATTTACTTATTTTGTATGTATAAGTTTGCACCTGCGTGCATGTGTGTGTGTGTGTGTGTTTCAAAGGGTAAGGACTGAGCAAACTGATAGGTGGATTGAGTAGATACTTGTAGGTATCTGCAATATGTAGTCATAGGTGATGACAAGGCACTCACATATGTCTGTCTGATGTGCTTCTCATTGTTGATTTGATGCAGGGTCTTACTCTGTCTCCCAGGCTAGCTTAGAATTTGCGAACCTTCTGTCTCAGCCTCCCTCATGTTGGGACTGCAAGTGCAAGCCACCACACCCAACTTATGTATAAGCACACATTTATGAGCAGGCTTTTGTATGAGCACAAGGGTTCAGGAGGGAGTTGATGGCAGGCTGCATCATAGGTTGGATGAAAGGCACATGCTTACACCCTTAGATGACAGGTGGTTGGAGAGTTTGGGGACAAATGGATGGATGAGCAGTTACTTAAGCAATTACACCCCGGTACTCAACACAGTGTTTCCATTCCATTGTGATTTTTTTTTAAATCAATTAACTGAATTTCCCTGTGGTGTGCTGGTTTGGGTTTTATCAACTCAACATAAACTAGAGCCACCTGGGAAGAGGGACCCTAAATTCAGACATTGCCTCTGACAGATCAACCTGTGGGAAAATTGTAGGGCATATTCTTGGCTGATGGTTAATGTGGGAGGGCTCAGCCCACTGTGGGTGGTGCCACCCTCAGGGTAGTGGTCCAGGATGGTATAACAAAACAGACTAATCAAGCTATGGGGAGCAAACCAGTAAGCAGGGTTCTCCCATGGTCTCTGCTTCAGTTTCTGCCTCTAGGTTCCTGCTTGAATCCCTGCCTTTACTTATCTTGATTATAGATTATGACATAGACTTGTAAGCTAAGTAAATCCTTTCCACCTCAAGTTGCCTTTGGCCAGTGTTTTCACAGCAACAGAGAAGCAGGCTGCAATGTGTGGGCTTTAACATATAGTATTTTATTTATACTTTGAGAATTTCATACATGTATACCATGTATTTTAGTCACACACACCCTCCATTACTTCCCTCCAATTTCTCCTATACTCTCTGCTAACAGCTTCCTCCTCTTCCTCCTTCTTTTCCTCTTCTCCTCCTTTTTCTTCCCACCGTCTTTCTCCTCTCCCTCTTTTTCTTGTTGTTGTTGCTCTTTCTCTGAAACCACTGAATCCAATCATGCTGTCCATATGCATAAGGGTGTGGGGCCAGCCACTACAGCACAGGTAATCTACCAGTGACCACACACTCTCCAAAAAAAGCAACTCTCTTTCCTAACAGCCATCAACTGCCAATAGCTCCTCAGCCAGGGTGGGGCCCCTTGAGCCCCTCTATCATTCCTGCTAGAATTTTAACTGGCTTGGTCTTATGAAGCTCGCCACAGCTGCTCTGAGTTCCTCAGTGCATTGCCATGTCCTCTCCATCACCTCACAGCCTCTCCTCCCCATCTACCCCCTCTTCTTCAAGGATGACCGAACCTCCATCTCTACCACAGGGGTTCTGGTCTCTTCTCTACACTCAAGGATGAAGAAAGAATATAATGGAACAATCCACTCTATGTCCTGTGAGAGACAGTGTCTGTTGAAACATGGCAGTATTATAAATGAACACAAATAGTCGTCCCTGTAGAAGGTTCGCATTAACTCTCCAAATGTCAGCTCGATGTCATGGAGTGGTGGTTATTTTGGGAATCACCCTAAACTTTTTCAACACAGAACAATAGGCCTTGAAGAGTGGTGCCTCAGCACAGTTCAGGACTCCCCCAACCCCCTCTTTTTTTTTTTAATATTTTATTTGTTGTATAAACAGTGTTCTGTCTGCATGTATGCCTGAAGCCCAGAAGAGGGCGCCAGATCTCATTATGGACGGTTGTGAGCCACCATGTGGTTGCTGGGAATTGAACTCAGGACCTCTGGAAGAGCAGCCAGTGCTCTTAACCTCTGAGCCATCTCTCCAGCCTTTTTTTTTTTTTTTTTTTTTTTGTCAAACACATACGCCAAAGCCCAGAGATGGAAGAAAGTTTCTCAAGACCACAGAGCAGGAGACTATCATGAGACCTGAGAACTCAGGCTCTATCAAGGCTTCTCCTACTTGTCCTCATTGATCCTGGCTCTCCCTTGTCTCAACAGCCTCTCACCCCACCTTGTCTCTCTTTAACTCTCACTCCTCTAGGACTTAAGAGCCATCCTGAACTCTTTCATCTCCATGGTGACAATAGTTTAGTTCACTGCCAGCACCTGGCCACTGAGCTACTGAAAGGATTTTGACCCGAGGACTGTGCTTAGAGCAGACAAATGAAGAAGATGACCCCTGGAATTTCATGTTTTCCCTGAGCCTCATGACTCTAAAGACAAATCTTCCTCTTCACTGTCTTTCCTGAGTGCAACAAATGGGAGGGAGATAGACACGCACACAGCTTGCCCTGGTTACTCAACAAAGGTTGTCACAAAGATTGTGTTTGCTCATGCCTGGGGCCTTGGGGCCCTAATGGTGTTCCAGTAATTTTTTGAGTGGCACCCATGAACTCCAGGCCCTTCCTGCTTGCCAGTGTGGCTGCCTCCACCCACTGGCCCCCTCTCCCCTTGCCTTCTGAGCTACACTGGTTCTGGGGCCCTGGAAAGATCATCATTGTTATTGTGGCTTTGCAAGCCAGCCCCGCCTCTGTTTGGATCTCTGAACTTTGTCATCTGCACTTTGGATCTCTGCACATTTGTCATCAAGAGCCCGGCAGGAGGAGCCCTCTCATCTCTCAGGTTGCCTCACCTGCCTCAGCATCATGACAGCAGCTGTCATTCCATACTGAGTGCTGGTCCTGGCTCGTCACTTGTCCTCCCCATGGCTGTGTCATGGATGTACCATAAGTGTCCACTGGACAGATAGGGAAACTGAATCATGGGAAAATCCCCCAACGTGGGAGCCCTCTCCTGCCTTATTACTAACTTGTACCAGTTGCCCCCAAACTAGATACTTTCCACAGATTAGCTGGTTTGACCCTGTTCATGGTCTGAACAGGTAAATACTTTCATTTTCTCTATGACAGAGATGAGGATACAGAACGGTGGGGCAGATTCCCCCCAAAAGCACAGCATGTAGGTGGCCAAGCTCGGTGGCATCTGGATGGTGGTCCCTCCAGATGCTGCCAATTCTACAATGTGTCAGGAACTTGCACGTCTAGTCTTAGTGGTCTTCCAGGGACGAAGTTTCTGAATGTGGTAGAAAGTGTGGGAGACAGTGTAAGAGGGATGGTTATGGTATTAGATCACAGTGAAAATGCATATCTTCTCTGTTATCACTCACTTCTCCAGATATTGACTTTAGACTGAAGCTAATATATGTATCTATCAATTTATCACCTATTACTAATCATCTGACTATCACCATATATCATTTATCATCAATCTATCATCTATCATCAAGCTGTGTACTCTATCCATCTATCATCTATTTACATATCATCAATTACTGATCTATCGTTTATCATCTATCTATTATCTATCATCTATCTATCTATCATATATCTACCTATTTATCTATCATACATCTATCTACCTAGTTATCTATCATCTATCTATCTATATCTATCTATCTATCTATCTATCTATCTATCTATCTATCTATCTATAAATCTACCTATCTATATTTGAGACAGGATCTCATATAGTTCAGGCTGATTTTGAACTCACTATGTAGCAGAGGCTCTCCCTGAACTCCTAATCTTCCTGCCACTCATCCCAAGTGTACCACCACACCCAGCCAATGCTGATAGCTCTTTATCCCTCTCTTCCCTCTCCTCTTAACCTTTCTGTCACTTGCTTCTCTTAGCCACTGAGAGCAGCATCAAGCCCTGCCCCTGGTCACAGTTGTCAGCTAGAGTTTATCAATCATATTTTTAACTCTTTGATATGTTTCTATTTAGACTAAAAGATCCTGGATTTCTAATTAGTATTACTGAGGCAATACAAGGTTCTCTGCAACCCTTACATAATTGTACTGATTGAATGTGTTGGTGTAGAGAACACTGTGAAGGGTGACTGTGGAGGCAGGGCACAGATGTTAGAGAAGCCATGCAGGAAGGGAGTTCTTTCATTTCCCTATCCTGTTCTGGATTGTGGAAAAGAGCAGAAGAGCTCATGACAGATGTCAACCTGTGGGTCTATAATCCCCACTTAGCAAGACAGTAGGAAAGGGGGGCTGTGGATGGTTGCACAGAGCAGTGTGCCAAGCTAATGTCTGTGGAGTCCAACTCTGCTGGCCTTTACCTGGAGACAAGAAGAAGTGGGTGTGTGGCACTGAGGTGACAAATTAATTCCTCCCCCAACCTCCAGATATTTCAACTCCAAGTCTGAAGAACGATGAGCCCAATCTTCCAGGGTTGTCATCAGGATGAAATGAAAGGAAGTGCATTATGAAGGTATATGGTTCCTGCTCTCACATTGGTCTTTGGGGGAAGTGATGGCATAGTAGGGAGACGGGGAGAGCAAGGAGAAACTAAGATGATATGGAGAGAAAATCAGGCATTGCAAAGTGGGTCCAGTGTGCTCCCACAGGGACTTCATCCTGCAGGGAGCAGATAGGATGGCACAGTCACAGAGCTAAGAGCTGGCTGGTGTGGAGCTCCAGGAGCATGGGCTCAGGGTATCATGGAAGGGGGCTCAGCCTGTGCTGTGGTAAGAATGAGGCTCATGGATATTGGAACTAGTAGGAGGTGTTCATGTGGAGCCCTGAAAAACGGATGTTCCCTGACCTTCAGGGTGTGAAGTGGGAGGCCCTGTGTGCCAAGGAAGGCAGGTGAGAGCACTGAATCAGACACGCCAGCCTTCATTTTTTGCAGAGTCACCTCCCTCCCTGAGCCACAGTTCACCCATTTGTAAAACACGGAAAGAAGGGGCCAATACTCGGTAAGACTGAGGAGCTGTGGTGGAACTGAGGGTACAGAGCTCACTGCAGGTGCTTTTGTGAAACACCACCTAGCATGTGCTTTCCATGGGAGCACAACAAAACACTCCACCACAACATAATCTTGAAAAAAAAAATTGCCTTCTAGCATAACAATGCATTGGGGCACACTGCAGCCCTCTGTGCCTCTTTGGTAATGTGACAAATGTCTGAAAATCTGGGTGTGTGTGAAAGGTATTGAAAAGCCAATGTAAGTTCAAGAGTCGGATGAGGGCATTTTGGATCTACGGTATTTACTCTCCCAACAGTATACGACAGAACAACCTATATGGGAAAGAGAAGGAGAGAATCCACTGTCATCAAAAATTCCATCATCTTTACCTCCATCTCCAGCATCACTGCCAGCAACCCACCACCAACAGCAATGCCGTTGTCACCACCAGAAGAAGCTCTGTCAACACTGACACCACTACCCGCAATCCAGTACCACTATCACCGTCGTCAGCACAGCCCCTACCACCAACCTCCATCACCTGTTCTCACCATTGTCATCGCCATCACCACAGCCACCACCATCTGCATTTCCATCATCCAGTTCCACCACCAGCATCACCATCACCACAGCTACCATCCCCACTACCATTATTATCACTACCATTGCCATCACTGCCAGGATCGCCATCACCACCACCACCACCATTACTACCACTGACCACAGTCACCACCACTATCACCACCATCAGCATACTCACCAACATCATAAATCACTTAAAATGGCCACAATTGCCATCAGGACATCTGAAGCTGCCACCTGCAACTGCACCAATACCACCAGCATCATCAGCATTACCACTAGCATCCCCTCATGGCCATCTCCCTAACCCAAAAAAAGCAGCAATATCAACAAGCAGGAACCACAAGACCTCACTTTTTTTTTCTTTTTTTTTTTTTTTTTTTGCTTCTGAGGATAATGCTTAGCCACCATCATGTACATAAAGGCACTAATGGGCTAGGAACCAGAACATCAGCACATATCTGGGAGTAGTGATGGAGGAATGTGGTACAGTTTTACAGAAGAAAGAAAACTTGACAAGGCCAAATTTCCCCTTCACCAGGAATAGCAAAGAGAATGTTTGTGTGCCCTATCTTCTGCCCCTGGTAGACACGCCCAATTTATCAGTCCTTTTGAGCCTAAAGAATCTATGTCAGTATAAATGGCAGTGCCCAGCCAGCTACAATGAGCTGGAGTTAGCTCAGAAGGGAAAGCCCACCGGATTGTCTTAAATGACAATATGGACCTTAAAGGACCAACCAACCTTTTTAATTAGTAGATATCCTTGGCTGGGTGATGGATCTGTCTCAGAGATCGGAGTAAAACATCATTGATGAAGGCAAAGGATGAAGGGTGTGAGGGAGCCTGTTTTGTAGGGCCTTGCATGTAACCACTGAGGGTTTTTGAGAAGGAACTAGAATGTAAAACAAGGAGATAGTTTGCCTAGAGAGACCCTAATCAACCAGTGATGAGGTAGATAGTCTGCCTAGAGAGACCCCAACCAACCATTGACAGCTAGTAATAAAAGTTTAGAATGGTAACAATTACAATGCTCAATGCTAATTAGTCACAGTGTTCAATTGTAAATAAACAATGAACATACTTGCCCTTTGAGTCAGATGCTGTGATTGTTGCCATTTTACAAATTAGGACACTGAGGGACAGAAAAACATGTCCCTCAGTGCCACAGGTACAGTAACTGGAAATGAATAAATAACCTAATGGGTTAAACCCCTTCCAGAATGGAATTGGGAAAATGTTTCTTCCTCTCTGCAATATTTTAGGTTAATTGTCTTTATTTCCAGTTAGAACCAAAGGATTTGTTCCCTTCCTTTCATAGCAGCAGGAGGCGAGAACCTCATCTTTTATGAGCCTGAGGGCAGCTGTTCTTCCCCCACCCAGCTGTCTTTTCATGAAATAAGATAGGGCAAGAATTCAGAACTTTCAGATACCAAGGAAGGGCCCTGGAGATGGTCTGAGTTTGAGTCTCAGCTCATCTATCATCCTCTGTCTGGATAACCCTAGCAACCAGCCTGAGACTCATACCCTTATTCCCCCCTGTACACGGAGACGAGCCCCCAGTGCTGCTTGGTTCCTAGGGTTATGGTGAAGACTAAGTGAGTCTGTCTTTGTGTGGGAAAATCATCTTCTACCATTTGTTCCCGTACCGGTGTGTCTGTTGCAAGTGTACAGCCATTCTTAGGGGGGTTTAGATACTGAACTCAACGGGTTACTAATTGGGTCAGGGACACCCTGCCTTGTGTCCTATCTCCTGGCCCCTAGTCTTTTCTTTTGATGTCACAGGACGAGAAACCAGACAACTGACTCTTTCTCTACAGCATGCAGGTTGAAAGTGAGAACACTGTTTCTGAGAGCCTTTTGGATGAGATGTATGAGCCTCAGGCCCTGCTTGCCTGTCCTCAGATTCCTTTGCCACTGACTTCTCACTGCTCTGCACTCTGAGGTGGCCCATGAGTAGCCACACATTCCTGTGCTGTCTCAGTCTCCCTCTCTGCTCTCCTGCCTTATCACTTACACCTGCAAAGTAGTAACATCTAAGCTTGGGTCTCAGTCTTGGGTTCTGGGGAACCTAAGTTGACATGATGCTAAATGTAGAATTCCAAAGAAGGTTCATTCTTTGTTGTTCTGTTTTGCAGTTCCTCACTTAGGGAACTGCAACAGCATCTGGCTCAGTGAGCAGTTATGGAGGTGTGAGTGCCGATTTTCAGTTCTACTATCACAAAATAAGTAATAATTTCATTAAGGTGGGGTTGGAGCTGGCGAGGTACTAGGCATTGAAATTTGTCATATATCCATGATCCATGTATCCATCTGTCTATCTATTATCTGGTTAGCTAACTATCATCTATCCATGATTCTACATAACTATCTATAATCTGTGTGTCTATATTTTATCTGTTTATCACCTATCATCTATCTAACTTCCTATCATCCATCATCCATCCATCCATCTATCTATCTATCTATCTATCTATCATTATCTATCTCTCTCTATCTACCTATCCATCTATCTATATCTATCTTTCATCTATCATATATCTATTGTCTATCTGTTAATTATATCTACCTGTCAGTACCTATCATCTATCATATATATATGTATGTATGTATGTATGATTATCCCTATGTACTATCTATCTATCTACCTATCTAACATCTTCCCTCTGTATCTATTATCTATGTATGTGTCTATCTTTCTATACGGTACATGGCACATTTGCTTTGCTTTATGGGCCTAGGTAGCAGGTCTAACAAGTACAGGGCAAGATTCTTTCTCTGAGAGACAAGGTTGTTATCCTGGCACCATCACATGCTAACTGTTTTGCCTCCAGTGAGTAACTTGCCCTTACCCCTTCCGCTTCATTGTGATGAAACAGACTGGACAATATTGGACATTGACATTCAATGACAGCTTTATGTGAAATAGTTGACAACAAATCAACCCATAACATAATTTTATCATTAGTTGTCCTCACAGTGCCAGGGATTGAACCAGGGCTTTGTGCACACTAGACTTTAACTTGATGAAATTGATTTTTTTTTTTTTTTTGGTAAAGGTAGAATTGCAAATATCACATGAGAGAGAATATCCTGGAAACACTTAGGACAGGGTTCAAAAGGAATGTGTATGATTGTGGCTATTTCCTGGAATATTCTTATTTATTTATTTACTCACTTACTTATTTATTTATGGATAATAATTCCCTAACCATTCAAAACTTCTGAGAGTGCTGCAAAACATGGTCAATTCCAAATGTGGTGAGGGCTTTTCTTTTCACACAGTAGTGACGGTGGATGGATGGTGCCATCCAGAAAGTGTGGCCAGTGGCTGGGAAAGGACCTCTCCTCTGGGAAGATGGAAATCCATCCATCATTTCCAAGTTATATCCGAAAAATGATCTCCCTCGCTGACCACAGGAGGGGAACCTGCTGGGAAGTGAATCCCCAGGACTGAAGGGAGGAAACGAGGCTCCCCAGGCCTGAAAGGCGAAACCATAGGCTTGTCACCCGTGGCTCAGCCCAATTAGTGCTTATGAAAACGGTATCCTTAAAGGGTGGGGCTCGTTCACCCTCAACAGGGCTCTGCCAACTTTGGACCAGAAACTAGAGCACTGAGCACAGGAACCAGCCTCTGGCCTTTCCCATGAGGTCACTGTGCTGACACATGGGTAGGTTTCCTTTCAGCTCAGACACAGGCCAGAGTGATCCAGCTCATCATGGGATGACATACGATCACTGTAGCACATGGAAGCACCTGTTCCAGGTCACGTCTCTGCATGGAGACACAGCATCCTGTGTGCATTGCCTGTATAAGGCTGCACATTGTGTATGTGATGGATTCTATGGATCATAAGTACTGCGTGTGCCAGATATAGTACGTATGCTGTGTGTACTGTGCACACTGAAGTGTGTGCATTGTATAAACAGTGTGTGTTGTTTGTGCAGTATTGCTTATATTCAATTCTATTATCATATTGCATATATTATATTGATCGTTGTGTTCAAGGTGTTAAATGCATTCTATTGTGTGTACTATGTACATTATATTGCACACACTGCATTGTATGAATCATGCAATTTTATATTGTATGTGTGTATAGACATGTAACCTCCTTCCCCATCAATACTCTGACCTCTCTCCCCCTATTTGTTTGAAAGTATTCACTTTCATATCTAGATCTGAAATACACGTTTAAGCCTTATGACTTTCCCCCTTTAAAATAGTGTGTGTGTGTGTGTGTGTGTGTGTGTGTGTACACATAGTTAATTTAGATGACAGTCACTGATCTTTAAATTCCATTCTGCTCATGTTTTTACTCAGGGTTTAAAACCTCTCCCTACAGCTAAACGGATATGTTCACACCCATTTATCTGTACACTAGTCATTTTTCCCCAGCTTATGACATAGAACTCATTCCCCACACTTGCTATGTCACCCCCTAAGGATGGTTCCTCTCTGTTCCCAGATTCCCTCCAGCATGCCAAGACTACAAATCTTTCCTGTGTGGACTTTTTTTTTTTTCTTTTTGAGTCCTAAGATCCATCTTCTTGAGAGTCAACTCGAGTCAAATTGAAATGTAGCTGCCAAAGCCACTCAGAGGGAATTCTACATGCCCCTTCTCCATGTGTACATGTTTATCTGTATTTTGTAAAGTGGGCTTTGGATGAGAAAACAAGTCTCTGAGGGCCTTCTCGGTATGAAGACCTCATCCCTCCTTTTCAGGCCAGCTGTGTTTATCAAACAAATGGAGGGGAAGCTGACCAAAGTGTGGTAGTCTCCTGTGCAAATATTTGGGAAATAGTCAGATGTTCAGGGGCTGGCCTGCACTAAGCCAGGCTTTACAGTGCCATCTTCAGCCATCTGTGTTCTCTCTTAAAGAGTCTCTTCTCGGAGAGATGGAACAGAGGCACACTCCCGAGGATCCTGCTTTCAGCTTCATCCAACTTAGGGTTGGCACCTACTCTTTTCTGTCTATCATCTATCTGTCATCTATCAACTTACCTCTTATTGTCCACTATTCCTTTCTTACTGTATATGTGTTTGCTTTAAGGGTAGCTGGTGCTCAACGCTATGTGGTTAATGGGAACGCCGACCCTGGAGACAGACCGCTTGCTTCAGACACATGTGTTTCATGTGACTAGCCACTGGTCTTGGGAAACATGCTTCTTGGCACCCCAGTTTGTTACAACATGAAAGTGGCCATTCCTACTTCCTGAGTCATTGTGAAGATCAAATGTGACTGTGTTTAATTTACAAGTTTTGTCTGGTGGCACAGGCTACTAAAATGTCTGAGACAGGAAGATCTCAAGTTCAAGACTATGTGGGCTGCAAAGTAAGAGTCTAGGGAATGTGTCTAAGTGGTAGAATCCTTGAGGGCATGAGGACCCTGGCTCAATCCTTAGTCCCTCAAACAAAATCAAAACTAAATGAACAGCAAACAGCAACAACACGCCCCAAGAATTAAGCCCAGGCTTCTTTACCCACCCACACTAAGGAGGTAGTAGCTGGATCACCACTGAGAAATAACACAGGTATTTGGGTTATGGCCTATTCGTCAACAAGTGTGTGTGTGTGGGGGGGGGGTGCCTCTGCAAGGCATGGATGCCACCAGTTAATGGCACCTATGCAGAAAGCCAGTGAGGGGTGTCATCTGAAGTAGCCTGAAGAGAAGAGCAAGGAGACAGAGGGATGCTTGCGGGACCCTGTGGCCCCGGAATGAGCCGTGTCTCTCAGAAAACATTGAAATTTCCAGAATTGCATGGAGTCTTCAAACTGCTGGACACAGCTGGGATGAGGTTTTAAATACTACACAAGATGTGGTACCATTTGAATCTGAGTCCCTGGGATCCAGTGCTGAGATTCAAGCTGCTACTCCAGTTCCCTTGCTCTTTCTCTCTCTCCCTCCCTCGCTCCCACCTCACCCCCTTCCTTCCTTCCTTCCTTTCTTTTTCTTTCTTTCTTTTTCTTTTTTTCTTTCCTCACCTTCCTCCCTTTCTCCTTTTATCTCTCCCTCCTTCCCTTCCCATGTGTTCTGGAGAGAAAACTAAACTCCTTGTGTTTGCAAAGCAGGCTCTTTATACAGCGTGGTATCTATAACCCTGCTGCAACAGTGTAATAAAGCCTGGGACAACAGCAAAGAAAACTTCAGCTTGGAGTCTGGTACAGAGAAACACAAAGACAATTTCATTTGCAGCCATGTGTGTCTAGGCACAATAGCTCACCCACATGTGCACACATGCATGTGCACACACACACACACACACACACACACACACACACACACACCAGGTACAAATCTTTTGATGGTTTTCTCTCAGTGAAAAGGAATTTATGAGTCTTCCTTGTGAATCTGTGTGGACATTAGACTATGGCTGAGTAGTAAAAAAAAAGATAGCATGCCATTTTAGGGCTAGGTCATAGAAGTCAAATGAAACATTTGCCACACTGAGATTCCAGAGGGGAGTCCAGCTACCTACAGGCCTCCAACTTGGCCAGGCCTCTGCTCAGCTCAGCCACCACCGGGGCCTGCTGAGCCAGTTTCTAGGTGCAGGAGTGTCTGGTCCTCCTGTCTTCACCTCCCAAGTACTGGAGTGACAGACACGCACCACCATACCTGGTTTCATGCAGTGATGATGTTCGAACACAGTGCTTCAGTCATGGTAGGCAGGTGCTCTACCAGCTGAGCTACATCCCCAGTCCTATTTTAGGTGTTTTTTTTTTTTTTTTTTTTTTTTTCAGAACCATTTCCCACAACTTGCATCTTACAAGTTGGTCAGCCTGAACTTGAACTTTGACATCTCGGAGCCACACTGCATTGGTTTCCGGTCAAAGTCATCAACTGTGATGTTCATAGATCTTTCCATCCTCCACACTTCAAGACTAGCTATTCCCACCACCACCACCACTTTCTGCTTCCTGCAGGAAAACCAAGTGTTTTGTTTCTTTTTTCAAAATAGACCCTATAATGCTCATTGTCCCAAGGGTAGTGTGCAAAGGCAGCTTTCTAGAGAGATTCCAGAGAAAGGAAACCAGAAGGAACGATGCCGAGCATGCAACTCTCTAAAACAATGGGAATTACCCCGAAAACCATGGGTGCTGAAGGGTGCACTCAGTGCAGGTCCGGAGATGGCAGCCCGTTCGCCCCATGCTTTTGGTTTACATCTTCAGTGACTGTGAGCCATGGGTAAAAACACCCCCCAGCTCTATTTACCCAGCTGCGTGGCTGCTCAGCATCCGTCTGTCACAGTTTAATGCTTTCTCCTTTCTGTCTCTTCCATGACTTGGAAGGGCGATGATGAAGAAACAAAACCCAGGCCTCCCACTGAAGGGGCCCTGAGCACGCTGGGAAAACATTCCCACCTGAGCAGCACAAAAGACCTCAGGAGAGGAGGGAGCTGGCTCGAGGCCAGGTGGAAGTATCCGGGCTGCTGGGCCAAGCAGGGAGGTCTGATGGTGGCCCTGGATCTCACATCCTCCCAATCCAAAGGCAAACAGCCCTCGAGGTTTTTCAAGAACATAGAGTTAGGGGTGGCAGCTACAATGGGACCTCCCGGTTGTTCCAATCTTTCTTATGAATGAACGTGGACTTACAGAAGCACACACACTAAACGTAGTAAACGCCTCAGTGAGCCCACCGAGTGAGCATCTATCCAGCTCAGAACACTAGAGCATTGCCTGCTGTATAGAATAACCAGCCCATCTCCCCAATCCTACCTAACTCACGTCCTTCCCCCCAGCCCCCAGGGTACTCCTCTAGGGACTTATAACACTAAGGGTTAATTTTGTCAGGTTTCTGCATTTAGCATAAACCAAATGTATTCCTTGGTAATCGGTTTCTACGTGTCAACACAAAAACCCAATTCTCACCTCAGAAAGGACAGGAGAACTTTATTCTGGAGCCAGACACAAGTGATGTGGTCACAGACTCAGGTTACCCACAATTTCAAAAGGTCTCACCTGACAGTCTCAGGGTGTTAGCATACTCAAGAGATGGCCATTAATGAAACCAATGATAGCCCAAGAGAAATTTGGACTCAGGGTCTGGATCTGCAGCATTCCAACCTCCCTACAATCACTGAAGTTCTAACCAGTCAATTATCCTTGTAGAAGTTTCAGCATACAGTGAGGTTTGTTTCTGTGGGAACTTTCCACCATACACTCAACACCATTCGTGAGTCCACTGTCAGGGAGTCAGAGAGTCTGGTTTCTGTTGTTGTGTGTGAAGCTGTTTAGTTCTTGCTAAATGGTTGCCCTGTGAATCCGCCTCAGCTTACAGGCCAGTTCTGCTGGTGGTGGGCACTGGGTTGTCGGTAGTTTGGAATTAGTGTGGACAGGGCCACAAGAGATGGGTTCCTGTATGTGCCTTGGTGTGTCATGTATGCTAGGCACCTTCCCAGGAATGAAGTGTGGGATAAAGGATGCATGTGTATCCACAGGGGTGGCTAATTGCTTTCAGAAGTATTTGCATCTATGAAAGAGCCCACATTAATGTGTGAGAATTTATGTGCTCACACTGTTCTTTTTTTTTTTTTTGGAAATTTCTCTCTTTTAAAAAAATATTTATTTGCCGGGCGGTGGTGGCGCACGCCTTTAATCCCAGCACTTGGGAGGCAGAGGTAGGCAGATCTTTGCGAGTTCGAGGCCAGCCTGGTCTACAAAGTGAGTCCAGGACAGCCAGAGCTGTTAAACAGAGAAACCCTGTCTCGAAAAACCAAAAAAAAAAAAAAATATATATATATATATATATATATATATTTATTTATTTATTATTACTTCAGGTTACATCTCCATTACAGTGTCCTCTTTCCACCCCTTCCAGTCCTGCCCTTCCACCCTCTATCCCCCATTCCTTTCATCCCATTCCTCTGGAGTTGGAGTGTCCCTACATAACAGTCCCCTGCCCCAGTTCAGCAGTCATATGAGGGCCAAGAGCCTCCTCATACACTGGGGGCCTACAAGGCAGCACCACTAGGGAAAAGTGTCTCATTAACAGGAAAAAAAAGCCTATGTTCATGTTCCCTTTGGTGCATTGGTTGTAGTACAGTTATCCTGTACTATATGGCTAAAATCTGATTATAAGTGAATAGATGCCATGTGCATCCTTCTGAGTCTGGGTTAGCTCACTCAGGATGAGCTTCTCTAGTTCCATCCATTTGGCTGCAACTTGCATGATTTCGTTGTTTCTGATAGCTGAGTAGTATTCCATTGTGTAGATGTACCACAGTTTTTTAATCCATTCTTCGGTTGAGGGGCATCTGGGTTGTTTCCAGTTTCTAGCTATTACAAATAAGGCTGCTATGAACATAGATGAGGCAACTTCCTTGTGATTTGGTGAGGAATATTTTGGATGTATACCCAGAAGTGGTATGGCTGGGTATTGAGGTAGAGTTCCAAGTTTTCTAAGATATCACCAGACTGATTTCCACAGTGGTTGTACCAGCTTGCACTCCCACCAGCAATGGAAGAGTGTTCCCCTTTCTCCACAACCTGGCAAGCATGTGCCATTTGAGTTTTTTTTTTTTTTTTTTGGTTTTTCGAGACAGGGTTTCTCTGTATAACAGCTCTGGCTGTCCTAGACTCACTTTGTAGACCAGGCTGGCCTCAAACTCACAGAGATCCGCCTACCTCTGCCTCCCAAGTGCTGGGATTAAAGGCGTGCGCCACCAACGCCCGGCATCCATTTGAGTTTTTGATCTTAGCCATTTTGACAGGCATGAAATGGACTCTCAGAGTCGTCTTGAGTTGCATTTCTCTGATGATTAAGGATGCTGAGCATTTCCTTAAGTGTCTCTCAGCCATTAGAGATTCCTCCTTTGTGAATGCTCTGTTTAGCTCTGTTTCCCATTTTTTGATTGGATTATTTGGTTTCTTGGCATTTAATTTCTTGAGTTCTTTGTAAATTATGGATATTAGGCCTCTGTCAGATGTGCAGTTGGTAAAGATCTTTTCCCAATCTGTAGGCTGCCGTTTTGTTCAAATGACAGTGTCTTTTGCCTTACAGAAGCTTTTCAGTTTCATGAGGTCCCATTTATTGATTATTGGTCTTAGATCCTGAGCTGTTGGTGTTCTGTTCAGGAAGTTGTCATCTGTGCCGATGAGTTCGAGGGTTTTACCCACTTTCTCTTCTAATAGATTTAGTGTATCCAGCCTTATGTTAAGGTCTTTGATCCACTTGGACTTAAGTTTTGTACAAGGTCATAAGTATGGGTCTAATTTCATTCTTTTACATGTCGACATCCAGTTGGACCAGCAACATTTGTTGAAGATGCTGTCCTTCTTCCATTGTATGGTTTTAGCTTCTTTGTCAAAAATTAAGTGACCAACCATATACAGCAAGCCAACATCAAATTAAATGGAGAGAAACTTGAAGCATTTCCTCTAAACTCAGGGACTAGACAAGGATGTCTATTTTCACCATATCTCTTCAACATAGTACTTGAAGTTCCTGCTAGAGCAATAAGACAGCTAAAGGAGATCAAGGGGAAACAAATTGGAAACGAAGAAGTCAAATTATCCCTATTTGCAGACGATATGATAGTATACATAAGTGACTCCAAAAATTCCACCAGAAATCAGAAGCCCTTCTTTATACAAAAAAAATAAATAAATTGTAACCGAACTTTTAAATTATTATTTAACACTTATTTATTTATTACTAAATTCATTTATAACAAACACCAACAATTTCTTAACTATTAATCCTATAAATTCCTACAACCCCTTTAACCTATCCACTAAACCTATTGATAATTATAACAACTACTTTCATAACCTTTTAGAATGATACAGTCTCTGGGGCAGGTCCTCAGTCATCAGGAACACAGTCTTTGTTGTAGATTCTTTAACACACTTAGCAGTCCTTCTTCTGGATCTCTCAGATGTAGGTTCGTCAGGGTCGTTGGTTATTGCAGTCTCACCTTAAATAAGGCTTTATGCTTTCTTCTCTGTGGGAGACCCCAGCCGTCTGCAGGCCAACTTACTTCTTTTGAATCAGGAACTCAGCTGCTCTGCCTCAGTCCTTAAAGCCAGGCACCGTTTCCTTTAGGCCACTGTTTGGACAGATCAAACCCCTCTAGGCAAAAGCTGAGCCACAGGGTCCAGTCCTTGGCCTTTTGGTGTCTTGTTCAGGCTTTCTTTGTTCACCGGCTTCTTTCTGCTTCAGGGAGAGAGCTGGCCATCAATGGCCAGCCCTTTTTTCAGCAGGACTCTTGGAGCTCTCTAGCATCAGGGGCCTCTTCTCTTCTGGGCTCCACGCACTGTCCTCAAATAGGAGGAACTCTGTTTCAGCTTAATTTGGGCTCCGCCCACTTAGCAGCTGAAAACAATGTCAGGCCAGATACTTTGTTTCAAGTCTATTGAGTCTTTCCTGTTTTTCCTGACTTCAAACTTGTTTTTCAGTCTATTGAGTCTTTCCTGTTTTTGCTGACTTCATGCTGATAATGTTCTTCAGGCCCCAAATTAAGAGACAGTATCAGAAACTCCTATATATTTTCTAAATCTAATTTATCTAACTCCTACAATAAATGGGCTGAGAAAGAAATTATGGAAACCACACCCTTCACAATAGCCACAAAAAATATAAAATACCTGTGGTTAACTCTAACCAAGCAAGTGAAAGACCTGTACGACAAGAACTTCAAGTCCTTGATGAAAGAAATTGAAGAGGCCATCAGAAGATGGAAAGATCTCCCATGCTCATGGATAGGTAGGATCAACATAATAAAAATGGTCATCCTACCAAAAGCAATATACAGATTCAATGCAATTCCTATCAAAATACCACCACAATACTTTGTAGACCTGGAAAAAGCAATTCTCAACTTCATATGGAATAACAAAAAACCCAGAATAGCTAAATCAATCCTGTACATTAAAAAAACATTTGGAGGTATCACCATCCCTGATTTCAAGCTGTACTACAGAGCAATAATAATAAAAACAGCATGGTACTGATATAGAAACAGACCAGTGGATCAATGGAATCAAATTGAAGATGCAGAAATGAGCTCACACTGTTCTTTGTCCTTTTCAATCTTGGCATTCTCTGTCCTTTAAATGGTGGCTTTTCTGGTAACTAGGTGATAGTCTCTCATGTTTTTACTGGGATTTCTGAGTTCACTATCAAACCTTTAACATGCTGGTTAGTCCTTTGGAGACTGTGTGTGTGTGTGTGTGTGTGTGTGTGTGTGTGTGTTTGTGCTGGGTGATGTTGACACATGCCTTTAATCCCAGCACTCAGGAAACAGAGGCAGGCAGATCTACATGAGTTCAGCCTGGTCTACAAAGTAGTTTCAGGACAGCCAGGTTACATAGAGAAACTGTGTCTTGAAATACCAAAAGAAGAAGAAGAAGAAAGAAGAAAGAAAAAAGAAGAAGAAGAAGAAGAAGAAGAAGAAGAAGAAGAAGAAGAAGAAGAAGGAAAGAAAGAAAGAAAGAAAGGAAAGGTTATAAGCGATCATATTGGATCATATTGATCCTTACCCACATTGACCTTTATAAGGTATAACAAGATCATTGGCTTCTACTTTGAGTGAAATATCTGATCATATCTCATGTAGCCCGTTAGTCTCCAACTCACTATGGAACCAGCCAAGGATGATCTTGGTTTGTTTGTCTGTCTGTTTTTTTTTTTTTTTCTCAAGACAGTGTTTCTCTATGTAACAGAGTCCCGGCTGTCCCATACTCACTTGTAGACCAGGCTGGCCTTGAACTCACAGAGATCTGCCTGCCTCTGCCTCCTGAGTGTTGGGATTAAAGGTGTGAGCCACCACTCCTGGCATGAGGGTCTTGAATGCTTAATCCTCCTGCTTCCACTTTATGAGTGGTGGGATTTCAGAAGCATGTGCCACCATGCCTAGCCTAGAGTCTTGTTTCTTTTCTTTTTTCTTTTTACGTTTATTTTTCAAGACAGGGTTTCTCTGTGTAACCCTGGCTGTCCTGGAACTCTGTTTGTAGACCAGGCTGGTCTCAAATTTACAAAGATCCACCTGGGATTAAAGGCGTGTGCCACCACGCCTGGCCTTAGAGTTTATATTTCTACAGAAAGCATTCGTAAGTGATCCACTGCTGCTTAGTGCTTCATTCCTGGAGAGCCCAGGGCCTTGCTGTGTGTTCTCAGGGCTGGGGTAACATCATTTGGTGGTGGATGTGTACAGGCTGGCAGCTAGAGCAATTACTTACAGCCAGGAAAAATGCAGAACCCTGGGGTCTCCATTAGTGGCTTTTCTCATGGCTGTAACACAATGAAGCTCAAGGGAAGAAAGACTTAGCTTAGTTCAGAAAGTGAGTACAGCACATCATGGGAAAGCAAGTACAGTACACCATGGTGCCAGCCCCTTGAAGCAGGTGATTTCATGGCAGCCAGAAAGGAAGCAGAAGGAGACAAATGCTGGCACTCACTTCACTTTCCTCTTTTTATTCAGTCATGAGATGGTGCTGTCCACATTCAGGATGGCTCTTCCCAGTTCAGTTCCTCTAATCTGGACCATTCCTTATAAGCCTATTTAGAGGCCTGTCTCCTAGGTGGTCCTAGATCCTATCAAGTTGTCCATCAGCCATCATCAACCATCACAGGGTCTGCCCAGACGCTCTGCATTCGGATGTTGTTTTTGACAGGATTCTCAGGAGATTCTCCTGCATATTCAGTTGGTAAGTTCTACAACTCTTACCGTAGTGTTTCACCTTACCCATCCATCACTCTAGAAAGGCCTCAGAGTGAACCTGAGAAATGCTACTTCTGGTTTATTCTTTCGGTAAACCAGAAGTAGGCTTTCTTGTCACTGGATGCTGCTTCCAGGCTGAGAAGAAAACAGACACTTGCATATTTCTCCCACATATATGCAAAGAAAAATTTACACTGTCCTAGGAAAGGGACCAGAGGTCTCATCCACCCCAGAAGCCAAGCTCCCTCAAAGGGGAGAGGAACTACAGGCACTCACATTTCCTGCAAAATGGTCATCATTTAATTTCTCTCCAATGCTAAAGAATTCCAGAAGCTTCTATTTGGGGTTGTTTTGTTCTAAAGTCGTGGTACAGGGCTGTTTCCATTTAAATTGTCTCTAAGTAAAGCCATCCTGATGTCACATTTCTAAGTCTGTGCACACCCAGGAAGGCACACACATGGTTACCCGAGATGTACTTGGACCAGAGAAAGAGGTGGGAGGTTGTAATGAGGGACAGGAAGCAGCATCCAGACTTCCAGGCCAGGATTGTCTGTTTAAAGCTTTGTGGAATCCAGGCCTAGCACCTACCTCCCCCAATCTCTCTACATGTGGAGACACCTGTGGACTTCATGTATCTTGTTCCGTCACGCCCCACTCGAGACCGGGCCTCTTCCTGGGCCTGAGGTTCACCAATTGTCTGGGTTGGCCGCCGATGAGCCCAGGGACTCACCTGTCTTCTGCCTCCTTAGCTCTGGGATCCCAGATGTATTTTCCTGTGGCCATATGTGGGCACTGGGGACCTCACTCAGGCCTTCACACTTTCAAAACAGGCACTTTCTTTCCTGGTGGTCACCTGTCCCTAGCCCCTGTAAAGAAATTTATGAGTATGAGAATGTTCCGGCAGCAAGAGGCTGTGATGTTGTTCCTTTGACTTGGGAGGGAAACTGATCATATTTCTTGAGTCGACTCTGCAGGGAACCTGAAGCCTTTGACACCCAGGACTGAGTGCTAAATACAATCATCTGCCCTCCCCTCCCCCATGCCCCACTTAATGGTGGGAGTGTTTTCTGAGAAACGCTTCATTAGGCAGTTTGGTTACCCACATGGTATCTTATGGTGCATGTGAGGAAACTCAGGCCAGTAGGTCAGTCACTCCATGTGGTTTTGTAGAAAACATTTTGTTTTAACGAGGCATCTATGCTCAAATCTCAACACAACAAACAGCATGGTGAATGCAACTGACAGTAGTCATTTATCTTCATGGTCAAGTATTAGCACTGTCCTAAGTGTTAATCCTGTACTTTCATACAAATGGGCTTCCCTTATAGAGTGCTGTTAAAGTTTCCTTGCCCTGGACTGAGGATATGGTTTAGATTCACAGAACTTGCATGCCGTGCACAAGGCAAGGGTCTCACCACCTGCAGAATAAGACATGACACATCTTGTCTTTTAGTGAGTATGTATATGGGGGTATAGGCACGTGACACCAAAGCTTCAGTTTTGCTGAGTGTAACCAGCCAGTGAGCTCCAGGGACCCACCTGTCTTACTCCCCATTGCTAGGGTTCATAGTATTGGTTGTGCCTGGCTCTTATAGGATTTCTGGGTACCCAAACCCATTTCCTCCTGCTTGATCAGGAAGAACTTTACCCAATGAACTGTGTCCTTCAATGATCCATTCTTAACCAGCTACTAAACAAGGAACTAAACACCGTTCATCAGTGTTACCACAGACAAAAGTATATATCACGTCCCAGTGTGGAGACAGTTGCAGTGCCACCAGCCTATTCGATCTATCATAATCTTCACTTACTCATTTTCATTCATTCATTCATTCATTCATTCATAATAATAGGTAGTAGTTGCCCTAATATTTAAGACAATGTCTTACTATAACCCAGGCTGGCCTCAAATGTTCTGTCCTCTTGTCCCACCATCCTGCATGCTGTGATTATGGATATATGCCACCCTACCCTGCAGCTCCATATAATCTTAAGGAACTGCTGTGGTGTGTGCTGTGTTCCACTGACCAGAATGTCCCCCCTGCAGCACACCACGTGAAGAAAAGAATTCCCAGTAAAAATATGTAGAGGACTGGGGCTAGGGCATTGTGGCACACGCCTTTAATCCCAGCACTCAGAGGCAGGCAAATCTCTGTGAGTTTGAGGCCAGTTGGGCCTACATAGTGAGTTCCAAGACAGTCAGAGCTATGTGGAGAAGCCCTGTTTCAAATAAATAAATAAATACATAAATAAACAAACAAATAAATAAATGTGTGTAGAGTTGGAGACATGGCTCAGTAGTTAAGAGTATCAAGTGCCTCATAATTGCCTATAACTCCAGGCACAGGGTACCTGGCACCCTCTTCTGGCCTCTGCATGTACCTGTGTTCACATGCGCATGCACATACATAGGCACACATAATAATAAAAAGATAACCTAGTGTACATACATAATCTAAAAATAAAATGTGTCTTTAATAAAGTGTTTGTGATAACATGGAAACAGGGTGACTGCAGTCTTCACGGTGGGCTTTCCTAATAATGGTAAAATCCCCCGGGGCTCCGGGAATTACTCAGTTTGAGTTGTAGCTTTAACTTAAAGCACAGAGGCCTGAGGCGATGGCTCGATTGGTGAGGTGCTTGCTGCACGCACATAAGGCCCTGGGCCATCCTTAGGATTCACATAAGGCTGGGGTGTGCCTAAGAAGTGGAGGCCTTCCATGGACCATGCCCAGCACTGGAGAAACAAACCTTAAAATGAAAGACACCCAACACTGTGGCATGTATCTGTCTTTTCAGTGATGGTGAAATGGGGACTGGAGGATCCCTAGGACTTGCTGGCCGGCCACTCTCGCTGAATCTGTGAGCTTTCTCTTCAGTGAAAGACTTCTGTCTCAAAAGATAAGGTGGAGCCAGGCATGGTGGCACACGTCTTTAATCCCAGCGCTTGGGAGGGAGAAGCAGGAGGAGCTCCATGAGTTCAAGACCAGGCTAGTCGACATAGCAAGTTCTAGGCCAGCCATGGCTGTACAGTGAGACTGGTCTCAAAAGAAATGAACAAAAAAGATGAGGAGGAGGGTGTGATTGGGAATGCGAACCTGTATCCTACAGTCATACGGATACACACACACACACACACACACACACACACACACACACACACGCAGAGAGAGGGAGAAAGAGAGAGACAGAGATAGACACAGAGAAACAGAGATGGAGAGAGAAAAAAAAAGACCATGATACAGAGACAGAGAGAGACACAGAGACACACACACACACACACAGAGCGAATACATTATTGTTCTTTTCTTGCTGATCTGAGGGTGGAATCTAGGGACTGGACCGAGTTAAACAACCCCTCTGTGGTTGAACTGAACACTAGGCCAAGCATGCATCATTGTCAACAACACTCTGCGAACAATCAACACAGGAAATTAGCTGACCAATCACATGACACATTCCATGAAAGTTGCTGGGAAGCCTGGCATGGGAACATACAAACTCTTTAAGATGCCTGGATTCCAATGAGGTAGCCAGATGCAGGAGGGCAGCCGACAGCTCGGGCATGCACTGCCAGCTGTGTGGGGGTTTTGAATGCATTTATGTCCGCTAATGCTCAGCACATTCTTAGTTTTTATTTCGTTTTTACTGATGACCAGAGCTGAAATGAACTAAGGCTTCCTGTACCCTCAATGGTGGATATGCCAGACAATTGCAAGTTGATGTAACTTAGTATCACCTGGAAAGAGAGTCTTAATGGAGAGTTCTCCAGATCAGATAGGCTTGTGTGCAATCTTGGGGGATTGTCTTGATTATTAATGGATTTGGGAAGGTGCAGCCCACTTAGGAAGCACCATTCCTAGGCCAAGGTCCTGAACTGTGCAAGAGTGTGAAAATGAGCTGAGAAAAAGCAAGGTGTGTTCCTTCCTCTTTGCTCCTGAGTTTGATGTGGTGTGACTGGCTGCTTGAGTTCCTGCCTCGACTTCCCCTCAGTGTTAGACTGTGACCTGGAATTGTAAGTTGAATTAACCAACCCCCTTCAGCCCAAAGTTGCTTTGTTTCAGGGTAACAGAAATCCAGTGAGGACAGCCTCTGAATTTAAAGTAATCTGCCATAAATATCACACTAGAGTTTTACTGTCAGATAAAGGCAAGGCAGGTGAACAGCAGACAGATGAGTGAGGCTAGATGGAACTATAGAGGAGATGTGTTCCTTCCTCTCTTTGTTCCCTATCTTGTTGGTTTCACCATGAACATCACATCCTCCAGCAAACCTTCCCTGGTGATATAGACAAGCTTAGCTGCCTCCCTCCTACTACCCCTCCTTGGTTAACAGGGATCAGCATGAAATGGATCACAATGAGGTTTACTTAATATCCTCTGGACTCCACTAGACACTAGACTCCATCAAAACAAGCACTGCCTTCACCTAACTTGTCACAGCTAGCCTCCCCAAGGGCCCTCCCAGAGCGCATCACCCTCAGTATTTGGTTACTAACTGAATCTGCAAGAAAGAGAACTCCCCACAATCCAGCCCCAGCCTCCCCACAGGTCTTCAGCTCCAGAGCTGTGAGGCAGGGATGAAGACCAAGATGTGTCTTCATTCATTCATTTACTCACTATCATGTTAGCACATTTCTTGACCATTATAAGTCAACTAGCCTCTGAGGTAGGGAGGGTGGGATGAGGAATGGAGAGGCTGAGGGGTGTGCACCTGTGAGCAGGTTTGCTGTACTCTCATGGAACCCAACAGGTCAAAAACAATAAACAACAAACACATCACAGATGCATGGATGTGAGCTCAGGAAATATGGCTGCTCCTTGGGAACATAGGTGGGTAAAGATTTTATTGGGATTTTCATGGACCTCTTCCCCTGGAGAGATTTGGTCATTTCAGCAAGTGGTCTCACTCCTCCCCATGTCTACTCTGCCCTCTGAATCCTTGCATCCCACTGCAAAAAACATTTTGGGGGACTCAGACAGTTCAGCAGATAAAGGCATCTTGCACACAGACTCTGTTGGCTTCTCCAGTTGCCTGCTTACTCTAAGTGACCATGTTGCAGAGGCCTACCCAGCAGGGACTTGGAGTAGATTCAAGTCGAGAGCTAACACGGAGCTGAAACCTTCAGTTCAATAACCCGTGAGGAACCAAGTCGTGCCAACAGCCCAGTGGTCTTGAAAAGGAACCTTTGGCTACTTATCCTCAGAGGAGACTTCAAACCATGACAACCTTCGTGCTAGCCTTGGGAGAGGTCCAAAGGAGAGAACTCGGAAGCTAAGTCTATCTAGTCACCTGACCCACCCAGACTGGGAAGTAATAAAATACATTTATATAAGCTAAGCTTTTTAAAAATTTATTTATTTTTATTTTATGGGCATTGATCGGTGTTTTGCCTGCACATATATCTGTGTGAGGGTGTTGGATCCCCTGGGGCTAGAGTTACGGACAGTTGTGAGCTGCTAGTTGTGGATGCTAAGAATTGAACCCAGGTCCTCTGGAAGAGCAGCCAGCACTCCTAGCCACAAAGCCATCTTTCCAGCCCAATAAGCAAAGCTTTTGATAGTTTCTTAGGCATCATGGCTGACTCTTACAAAGAGGGAATGAGAATGGATTCCTGGCTTTGTGGAGAAGTAAAAGCAAGTGGACTGCTCCTGAAGCATGTATGACACGCATTTTACACACTGAACCCCAACCCCACCCTGCTATCTGAGAATTGGATACTTTCAATGAAGATACTTTAAAAATTACTTTTTATTTATGGATGGGGTGGTATGTCACAGTACACAGAGTGTTCTGCAGTAGGATGAAAACCCTCTGATGGCCGTGTAGACACAGAGAGGGATAGGGCCACCTGTTGAAATGAAGAAAGAAGTTTGTGGTTGGAATATGTTGAGGGAGTTAGAAGGTTCTGGATCACTCTGGGGTGCTTAATGGCTAAAGCACATATCTGCCTTTGATCTCAGCTTCTGTGTGGTGTTGTTTTCAAGTCCCTCGGGGCAGCACTGCTAAGGTTTGCCTACTTGCTGAGCACAATTAATGCAGTGTGTAAAGATTTCATTAGCATGCAGAGAGGCTGGGATAAATCTTCTGTCATTGTGGTAATACTAATTATTTCATCTAAAAATGTTCAGCCCTGTGACTGAACTTTGATCAAAGGAAAGTTGTTTGTTTCCCTGGGGAGTCAAGCTCAGCCCCACATGATACACATTTATTTGGGATGGATGGGGTTTCTTGAATTGTGGGTTTCACAGGGATGTGTCATTTGTAAGAAGAGAGTGGAAATAGGGGGGGTCTACAAAGGGGGCTTGGCCACTGCTGGAAGGAACTTAGGAGCTAGGGTCTTGATCCACTTCTTTCTCTGCCCCAATTATCTTTCTTTGGCTGGGATGAAACTCTGACTGAAAGCAACTTGAGGGAGGAAAGGGTTCATTTGGCTTACATTTCTAGGTCACGGTTCATCACGCTTCCAGGACACAGTCCATCATTGAAGGACATCAGGGCAAGAACTCAAGGCAGGAACTTAGAAGGCTTGCTTGGCATTCCGTGTAGCATTATCTCTAACCAGGGAAGGCACTCACAGCCATGGAAGTGCAGCAGGAACTATGGAGGATGCTTCCTGCTGACTTGTTCATAGACTCATGCTCAGCTAGCTTTTTTAAAACAGTCCAGGACCACCTGCCTAGGGAATGGCACTGCCCACGGTAGGCTGGGCCATCCTACAGCAATGTTCCCCATAGACATAACCACAGGACAATCTGATCTAGGCTATTTCTCAAGTCAGACTTCTCTTCTCAGATGACTCCAGGCTGCTTCAAAATGCTTGGAAAAGGCAATTAGGACACCCTCCTTTACACGTTCATACTGTCTTTTCTTCTTTTGTAGAACTCATCTGTAAACTCTTTGATGATCCTTTGGGAAAGCTAATTAGTCTTTTGTGTGTTATTTCCTCCTAAAATAGAATGTTCTGGAAAGCCAACACATATTTACTTAATGCACTTCTGTGTGCTCTGGGGGACAGCCTGACTCCATGACTATTTTATGAATAAGTAAATGGCAAATGTATGGCACGTGATATTTAGAAAAGCCCTTGGGAGATGACAGGAATATTTATCTTTCTTGGCCTTGCTACCCACTCCTCCCAGGCCACATCCCTCAGCTTTCTCCACACCCTCCACCTCCATTGTCTTCCTCTTGGATTTAGGAGATAGAGAGTGTGTTGGTTTAAATGGGAAACATCTTCCTTCAGCTTAGCCATTTCAACATTTGGTCCCTGGTTCATGGCAACATCCGGGAAGGTTTGGGAGGTGTGGCCTTGCTGGAGGAAGCATGTCACCAGGGGTGGGTTTTGATTGCTTATAGGTTCACCTACTTCCAGTTTGCTCTCTCTACTTCATGTTTCATGGTTGAGCTGTGATTTCTCAGCTTTTTGTTCCTGCCGCCATGCATGTCATGCCTCCCAACATGATGGACACTGGAAGGGTGAACAAAAATAAACTCTGTCTTCATTTTGGTGACAGGGTCTCAATTTGTTCTTCCTTCTCAAAGGTAATTTATATTTAGGGAGGTGGCCGGTAAGTTCCATGGCTGTTCTGGGCTTAGATGCTTTTTTTTTTTTTTTTTAACTCAGCTCTGAAAAAAATGAATTGTCACCCTGAGAATCAAAAGCATGAGCAGAGACTAGATTTTAATTCACAGCTCCTCACAATGAACGACTCATGCTCCATCTATTCATACATACCCAGCCATCCCTTGTTTATTAATTCACTCCTTCACTAATTCATTCCTCTTTCTGTTTGATTGATGGGTGTGGAGTAGTTCTATTCTTAGCCTTGTGCTAGGAATTACAAAGACCCTGGTGATCAAAATAGACATTTGTTCTTCCACAGAAGATTGTACAGTTCAGATAACTCACATGCCATTAGAGATCAGGAAGTACTGTGAGGAAAGATGGTATACCAGTCTGGCATGTGTGATTCTCTACAAATTCAGAGCTATTTTTTCCTACAGGAAAATTCCATTGGAGTTTCAATAGGGCTGACTTCGAATTTATAGACAGCTTTTGATAGTATAGACATTTTAACAGTAAGCTTTTCAGACTTTGTGTCTGTTATGTTTATGTATATCTGATATTTGTTGCTACACAATTCTTCGATATTCTTAGGTAAGTTTATTCCTAAGGAATCTATCTATCTATCTATCTATCTATCTATCTATCTATCTATCTATCTATCTATTCATCTGTTTTGTTTATTTAAGTTTTTGAGTCAACTTCTCACTGTACAGATGAGGCTGGCTTTGAACTTGCAGCCATCCTCCTGCCTCCACCTGCAGAGTGTTGAGATGATGGACATGCACAATACATCTAGAAATTGTTTGATACAATAGTAAATGGAACTAGATAGATTTCCTTTTTGCATAACTCAATATTAATGTATAGAGATGCACCTGATTTTTAATGTTGGTTTTGTATCCTACAACTTTATTAGCTTTGTGTGTGCATGTGTGTATGTGTGTGTACATGTGTATGAATGTTAGTGGGTGTGTCTGAGGGTGGGTGGTGGTGAATGTGGAGGGGGTCTTTAGATATTTCTACATACATGATCATGTCTACTCCAAGTAAATACTTCTGTTTCTTTCTTTCCAATCTAGATACTGTCTATTTCCTTTTCTTATCTGATTGCCTTGACTGGGATTTCGGTATTGCATTGAACACAAACATGCTGGGCATATCTGTCTTGTTCCCCAGCTTGGAGTTTTCCCCTTTGAGTATAGTGTTAGCAGTGTGGTTTTCACATTGGGATTTCCTATTTGAAGATGGCTTCCTTCTATCATGAACCTGCTAAGAATATTTATCATTATAATATGAATTTTTCCCCCAAAGATGTTTCTGCTCTTATTGAAATAATCACATGAGGCAGAGGCAGGCGGATCTTTGCGAGTTCGAGGCCAGCCTGGTCTACAAAGCGAGTCCAGGACAGCCAGAGCTGTTAAACAGAGAAACCCTGTCTCGAAAAACCAAAAAAAAAAAAAAAATAATCACATGAGTCTTGTTCTTCACTATGCTGATCTGTCACATTGGTTTCTCTACATACCTTGAACCATCCTTGCATTGCAAAAATAAATCCCATTTTATTCTTTTGTCTGATCCTTCTAATGAACTATTTAATTTGGTTTTTCAATTTTTTGTTGTGGATTTTTACGACCTTCATGACCTGCAGTGTTCATTTCTTGGAACATCTTTGTTTGGCTTTGTCCTGAACTCTCTCTTTCTTTCTTTCTTTCTTTCTTTCTTTCTTTCTTTCTTTCTTTCT
>CAJQZJ010004765.1:2636942-2652441 GCA_907164525.1 Lophiomys imhausi
CACACACACACACACACACACACACACACACACACACACACACACACACACCCTGCAGATGCTGAGCTGGGAAACCTGGGGACGGTGGTTGATGAAGTATGGGAGAGGTCACAAATAAGTTAGCAGTCTTTTCTTGTGCCTACGGTCCCTTTTACAGTCTTTCTAGTTATCTCTGGTGGGCCAGGTGTGGTCCACTCACTCTTAGTCCCAGCACTTTAAGGCAGAAGCAGGCAGATCTCTGATTTCAAAGCCAGTCTGCTCTACATAGTGAGTTCCAGAACATCTGGGGCTACATAGACCTTGTCTCAAAACAAAGCCAAAATAATAATAATAATAATAATAATAATAATAATAATAATATTAACAACAACAACAATAATCTCCACAATTGATCAATTAACTTAATTTAAGTACATATGTATTTCTGGTGCTTCCTTTCTCCAGGTCAGATCCTGACAGATAGAGAAAATGATGCAATAAAAAAATTACATACATCATTGCATAGAGGGGGAAAAATAAAAACAAATGCTAAGAGAAAGGTAAACCATACTCAGGTATGGTACCCACATCTCTAATCTCAGCACTTCAGAGGTGGAGGCAGGAGGATCAGGAGTCATGGGCTATTCTCTACTAGGTAACAAGTTCAAGGCCAGCATGAGATACAGGAGTGTCTTTGTTTAAGAGGAAGAGGAGCTGGAGGAGGATGGGGAGGAGGAGGAGTTCGAGGAGGAATAGGAGGAGGAGGATATGGAGGAGGAACTGGAGGAGGAGGAATTAGAGGAGGGAGGAGGAGGAGGAGGTGGTGGAGGAGGAGGAGGAAGAAGGGAAGGAAAACATGTTGCCAGTTGATGAGCAGAAAGTCAGTAAGACAGGACTGGAATAAACCTCTCCTGCTGTGTCTCACTTGGATGTTCCTCACTGTGTCTGTTTCTTTTTCTGGAGGCCTCTGTCCCTGCTATGCCTGCTTTCCTCCCCTCACCACACCCTGTGGAGGCCTGAGGGGGCCATGGGTGCTGCCTGTTATTCCACAGAGGAGCCAGAGAGGCTCCCTTTGATGTGGGTATGGTCTAGGAAGGAATCGCTTTGGAAAGACAGCCTGACGGGCCTCAGGTCCGTTGCCATGGCAACAAAGCTGCATGTTCTGGAAGTCTGATTTAGTTTTAGGATGTGGTGGCTGCTAATTACAGACAGCTCCAAGTCCCCTTGCCCATCCTTAGGATGATCTCTCTCTCTCTCTCTCTCTCTCTCTCTCTCTCTCTCTCTCTCTCTCTCCCCCTCCTCTCTCTCCCTCTCTGTTGCCAAGATTACATATTGACTATTCTTTTCTTTTGAACTCCATTTTCCTATTCCTTTTTTGTGATTTACCTTAATATATACACATGTATGCATATATGCATTACATATAATAGGTGTTATAGAAATAAAATGGGAGGGAGGGAGGAAGGAAGAGAGAGAGAAAGAGGCTTGTCATATTTAGGGCTGTTTGCTTTTTGGTTGTTAGGGAGATCAAAAGCCAGATTAGAAACCTAAATAGTTAAGCCAGACTAGGGAAGGGGAGAGTGGGCAGATGGGCTCAAAGTAGACATTGGCCAGCCATGACTCAGAAGGGACAGGTTTGGGCCTTAGGAGAACGAAGAGGGTGTGAAGCAAAATGGGGATGAGTCAGGGCCCTGGAGGATGACTTCCAAAGGTCCTCTATGCTCCTGTGCAGGCAGGGTGTCTTCTCTAACACTTGCCATGTCTTCCATGGAGGCTCTGCTTGAATGTATTGTTTGCTTCCCTCCTGCCTGAGGCCTGATCTCTGGACATCACTGCTTGGAAGGCTGAAGCACCTTTCAGGGTGTTGGTGAATTCTTGGAATCCTCATGATCCCATCAAGAATGTACTCCACCAGAATGAGGGCTGCAAAGCCTCCTGTGTTCTCAGCTTTGGCCTCCTCCATCTGCCTTGGAGTACATGGCAGCTATTAGCCATGTCTAATTGGCTCTGTAGAATCTTTAAAAATATTTGATAAGAACATAAAATAAGAGATTGCTTGGAACAACTAATTTATTAATTTATGTGTGTGCATGTATTAGAGATTGGTGTCGAGTGCCTTTTTCCATCATGTTCTACCTTATTTATTGAAATACAGTTTCTTGTTCAAACTCAGAGCTCGCTGATGCAGGCAATCTACAGAGTGGCTTGGTCTGGGATCCCGTCTCAGCCTTCCCAGGCTGGACTTACAGGTGGAGCTGCCCTTGGTCACCTGGCACTTGCATGGGTTCTGGAGGTCTGTTTTCTCAGTCCTCTTTAGCAGCGGATGCATCTGCCCATTCCCTGGAACAAGTTTTAAGGTCCGACAGTCAGAATGTTTTCATGAAAGGACATTGAGACGCACCAGGACACCCTGTTGGCAAGCCCCTTGGGAGGCTTGACTTTTGTCCTACGTGCCAACAGCAGAGATCCCATGAGTGCTGAGGGCAGTGGGCACTTGCTCTAATGAGAGTGAAGCAGCTGCTATGAGATGATAAACTGTGCCAAACAGTTAACGGTTAAGCAAGCTGGTCACTCCCTGTGCTGCCTCCCAACCTTGGCTGGTGGCCTGACCTACTTCATGTTCACACAGGCCCAGACCTCATCCAGATATCACCGTGGTTGAAGGACCAGGAGCAAACGCATTGCTCTTTGCCATTATGTTTTAGAAAGGCAGCTCATTAGTGTGGCCGGGTCACCCTGGGGCCCCTTAGGAAGTTATTCCGGTGTGTGAGCCCTGGTTCTCGTTGTCCTTGGCACACACATAGTTCCCTGCTGGTCACCTCACTGACAAGCCTGGTCCCTCCTTAACCAGGTGAGGCAGAGGAGAAGGACTCATTGTTGCAATCAAGGAGACTGGGTCATGAACCCCGGTCCTGCTGTTTATTGGCTGTGGCCAAGTTGCTCAAGATGACAAGCTTCGGTGATTTCCTCCTTACTAAGTGGATTATGTATGGATAACATCAATGCCAAAGGTGATCGTAAAGCTTGAACACAATCCTGTCTGCCCAATGCCTGTCAATAGATATTAATGCACTAATGTCCGCTGACCCTGTGCCTGGCTTTGTTCTGAGAACGTGACATCTGTATATTAAACCCTCCCATGAGTTCTGTAGATGTTGTCATTTTCCGATGCTTGATGATGGAGAAACAGAGGCAGAGGGGTGGGGCCGCTTTCCTGAGGTGGTATGGCTCCCTAAGTAAGTGGCAAAGGCAAGATTGGTGTGAAGACCTTATGGTTTTAGTACTAGGCAATTCTCCCTCTTAGGAAGTGACAGTGTTTTATGAATCCAGTCTCTTCGAGACTTCCTGTGAGTTGTTTGAATCCCGGTGGGAACATCAAAAATAACTCCAGGCTTGTATTTTTTTTTCCATGGTGGGAAGCAATATCAGATCCCAGGCTCTGAGGTCTTCATAGCACTGACTTATATTAGCAAGATATAGCTAAACCCTGCTTCTTTTCTCCCTCCTCCCTCTTCTTCCCTCTCTCCTTTCTCCCAGAGGGACTCTTAGTCTCTTATTTGAAGTGAACACTACCAACAAGGGGGAAAAAACCCAACCAGAAATCAAGACATCAGCAGAGGTTGCTGACAGGACCTTTGATCTGACCGGAAAAAAAAAAATGTATATATATAAAGGAAGTCACAGAGAGCTCTCTTGACTGATTTCCATCTAAACTAAGAAAAATCGACACCAGTCCCTGAGCCCCTGACAAGGAGCCGCAGCTGACCTGTGCTTGGCACAGGAAAGCCAGATGTCACCTGGTCTGCCCTGCGTACAGAGTGTTGGGCTGTGGGACACAGACGTCCACTGATATCAGGACATGGAAATGGGGCACAGTGAATCTGGTCTGGTGGGCTGGTGGGAAGTGATGGGTCCCTGAAGATGAACTTGACTCCTTGGGAACTGAGAGTATTCATAGAAGGTATCTTCTCTTGGACACGTGATCATTCTGCTCTTCCTTAGAATCCCCAGGAATGATGTGGTACAGCTATTTTCATTGCATATGTGAGGACACCGAGGTTTAGGGTGTTTTGGCCGGAAGCTCGTGGCTGCCATAGTTAAAACCAAAATCAGCAAATGCTTTGAGCTCCTGTGTCATCTCTCCAGCTTCACACTGATACCTTTAAAATAAATTACTGGAGCCCAGAAATTTGCTTTTATTTTCCCCCCACTGGAAAATATTTCTAGATCACTCGTTTGGTCTTCGAGCTGTAGTCTTACAGAAAAACAGATGCTGACATTATTGAGCACCTATTGTGTTCTCCGCATCATGTGCGAAAGTTTGAGGTCAGAAAGGCTGGAAGGGAACAGGAAAGGAAGAGAGGGTGAAAGAGTATGTGTATGAGGTCTGGGATGATTTTGCCATCAGAAGATATGGACCTGTGTGTCTTGGTCAGAATATGTGGAAGGAAGTTTCGTAAATACCAGAAGACGATTCTGAGATTGCTCCTTCTTTTCTTTCTTGGTTTTTGCGTTCATTTACTTATGCTTGTGTGTGTGTGTGTGTGTGTGTGTGTGTGTGTGTGTGAATGCATACATGTTTACTAGAGTGTTCTTGTACATGCCCACGTGTAATTGCGTGTGTCAAGGTGCAAATATGGAAGTCAGAGGACAATCTTCAGGAGCCAGTTCTCTCCTTTCACCACGTGGCTCCCTAGGATTGAATTTAGTTCATCAGATTTAACTGCAACTGCCTTTACCTGCCAAGCCATCTCAGCAGCCCCCAATATTGATTTCTCACCCTACTCCCTGCAAAGAGATTCTGTTTGTGTTTTGACTTGAGGCCTGGAGGTGGCCATGAGACCCTGTTGTGATCTTTGAGGCATGGATACAGGATGAGAGGATTCTCTAAATGCTGCTTGTGTAGCACTCAAAAGACAAAGCCATTCAGTGAAGTCCCATTGCAATTCCTCTTCCTTTGGCGCCTGGAGCCATGGCTGCCATCTTGGGAGCATGCACTAAGAAACACAAAGAGAGTCCATGGCTGAGACTGTAGTTCGACTGGTAGACTGGTTGTCTAGCATGAATTGGGCCCTAGCACCACATAACCCAGGCATGGTTGTGCATGCCTGTAATCCCAGCACTTGGGAGGTGGTGGCAGGAGGTTGAGGAGTTCTGTGCCAGCCTGGATCACATGGAGATACATCCTGTTCCCAGAATACTAAAAATTAACCCCCCAGATTTTTTAGTGCTGGGCTTGCATGTGCTGTCTGCTCACCAATGTCTTTGGGGTCCCATCTGCAACCATTTGCAGATCTCCACCTACAGGGACTGAAGCCTTGACCTCTCCCCTCCACACTTCCTTCCTGACATCTAAGAGGGGGTGCCGCCTGGTTTCTCTGTCAGTCCCCACCCCCATCCCCAGCTTCACCGTGGTCCAGGGATATTCCTACTTGGCGGCATATGTTAAAGGTTACCAATCAACATCTCTTATGGCTTTTACATCTCCCTGTATTTTATCCTCACTGGTCTTGCCAGGGCTCTGCCCAGCAGCATGCATGTGCTGACCTCTGCACGTTCCCAGAGTCAACTGATTGCCCCTGAACCCAAATTTCCACTCAAAGGTGAAAGAGGAGAGCAATTTTCTTCAAGACGTGGCTGAAACCATTCAATGTCTCCAAAGCGCAGGCATGAAAGGGCCCCCACCCCACTGCCAATGCTTTCTGGGCACCCAGATCACACTGAACTGGATCTGAGTGATTTGTTCATTCTCTACCCCAGGTAGGGGAAGGTTGTCTGTCAGAATGTTGCAGAATTCAGTCGGCACTAGCAGATATGATTTCACCTGGATTAGAGAACCTGAAAATGAATGTAGACAAATAATTAAAGATAAAGATAACTGATCTATATTAGAAACCAAGTGGAAACTTATCAAGAAGAAGAAGAAGAAGAAGAAGAAGAAGAAGAAGAAGAAGAAGAAGTTCTGAGTCCATGTGACAGATGCGGCAGGACCAAGACTAAATGTTTTTTCTTTTTTTTCATTCTTTCTTTGTTTTTATGAGACTGAATATCCTGTTGTGCACTAAGATGACCTCAAATTTACACGGATCCTCCTGCCTCGGGTAAGTAGAATTCCAACACACAGACTTCTCTGCTGCCAGCCACTCCTCTTCCAAAATGAGTGGTAAAGTCTTGGGGCATTGGAGGAGCTTACCTTCAGGAGAGGGAAGGAACCCTGTGGCCCAGAGGTTCCAGGTTCTGAAAAGAAAGGCACACACAGATCAGGACCTGGCCCCATTTCCTGTGAACTGTGGTTGCTTCTTGGGTAAGCTGTTTCTCTCTGTGCTTCAGTTTCACCTAAGATCCACTACAAGTATTGATTGTGTGTGTGTGTGTGGGGGGGGGGTGACTAGTGTGGAGTTGGCACCTACTGTATGCTTGATAGAACCCAGGTCAGGTTCCCTTGTCCTTGGAGAGAATGCCCACATCAGAGACAGCATAGAGAAACAGAAGAGACCAAGTCCCAGCTCCATCTGGTCCACAGTCTCTAGTTCTTCTGGTAATGTTTTGTTGGCCTGTCTCTACCCCACTGACAGTGGGCTTCCTGGAGGCAAAACCATCATCAAGCTGGCTTATACTATAATGTCCTGGTGGATGATTAACATCATGAGTATGTGTGGCTTTGGGCAGGTGACACTCTAAACCCCAGTTTGCCTCACTGGGAAATGGGACTCAAAACAGAACCATCGAGGTCAAGGAGATGGCTTAGTTGCTAAAGCACTTGCTTTATAAAGCTTAAGGACCCAGATGACTGGATACTTGAGGTTGTCTGGCCAGCCAGCCTCACCTACATAGTTAAGGCCAGGCCAGATCCCTCAAAAACAAAACAAAACAAACAAACAAAAACCAAAAAACAAACAAACAAAAAAAAAAAAAAACGAAAGAAAGGAAAAGGATAGATGGTGCCTGAAGAATAGCATCCTGGATTGTCCTTTGAACTTTATACATATGAACAGACATGTGCACACATGTGCACATGCAAATGCACAGAGACCTGCACACAAATGAATGCAGTACTTTCCCCTCAGACATTCATGCACACACATATGTACACACATGCATGCTCATGGGAGTTGAGTTAGGTGAGCCACATACCGTGCTTGCCACATGCAATGCCTTAGCAAACCTCCACTGGGCTCTTATCGCGAGTTTTCCTGTTGTTTGGGGAGCCTAACCATCCTGTCTCAGAACTGGCGTTCCCAGGTGACCTCACTGCAAATGACAGCGGTTTCTTCTCTCTTTGGAATCTCTAGACAAATTCAGCAACCCAGGGGACATGGCGCTGGCACACTGTCACCAAAGATGGTTCCTCTGGCAGCCGTGTCTGCCCAGTTCTAGATATCTGTCTTATCCCTCTATGGCAGACAGAATGTCCATCAGTGTTAAATGCCTTGACTCACGTGAGCCTTCAGCTTTACCCAGAACTTGCAACAGACTGGACCATCCACCTGGCCCCATAAAAACCACTTAAAGTTAAATGTGTGCAGCCAGCAATTCCACCTTCCCATTCCTCCTGCGAGTGCTCACACGGAGGCCAGTAAAAGGGTTGTTCATTGCTTCTCTGCGGCGGCAGCAAAATAGAGACCGCTTGCTCATGCACCATGAGGAGACAGGTAAATAAATCACAGTCTGCCTCTGGAATGAAAGAATGCTCAACAGCTCAAAGCTGTGGGAGCAATCTATGGAAAGATCTCCAGGATGTATTGATAGGTGGGGGGGAAATGGCACAATAATCGCATCTGTGTGAAAACAAAATGCAAAGTAGAGTTATTGAACATGGCATGTAGTAGTACAGAAAGCTCTCGAAAGTAGCTTACCAATGAAGCCGAGTTGGATTAGAGGGCAAAGAAAGCAAGCAAGAGATTTCCTCCCTGAAAATATAGATGTTTTCTAAGAAGACTTCACCAAGTAACATATAGGCACATGTATGCACTCACACACATGAACACTTGTATGTACACACACAGAGACACACACACACACAGACAAGTGCATGAAGACACGCGTGCACAACAGACACAGATACACACACATGCACAGACATTCATGCACACACATATGTACACACACGCATGCACATGCATAAACCCATGTGTGCATACAAACATATGCACTCACACACACACTGACCCTTACATGCACACACACAGACATACACGTACGCACAAGTGCATGAAGACACACGTGCACAACAGACACAGATACACACACATGCACAGACATACATGAACCCATGTATGCAAACACACATGCACACTGGACTGGCTCAGTTAGTAGAGTGTTTGCCTAGTGTGCACAGAGCTCTGGGTTTGCTTCCCCAGCACCACCTTAACTGAGGCATGATAGTGCCTGTCTGTCATCACAGCATTTAGGAGGTAGAGGAGGGATGATCAGGAGTTTACGGTCATCGTCGGCTAGCAAGGGAGCTGGAGGCTGCATATGCCTGGGCTACATAAGACTCTATTTCAAACACACAGTCACACACAATGCTGAAGAGCACAATCTCAGTATAATACTATAAAAATGAACACCTTCCCACCTCCTTACACGAACAGATATAAGTAATGAAGCTTTCATGGGAATCACACACTACTCTAGGCTGCACACTCCATGGTTTTATGGGGCAGGTACCCAGTGAAATGTTGGATGGAAGAAGGCTATGCATAGAGTATATCACTATGCTTAAGCGAAGAACAAAACCAGGCAGAAGAGCTAGGCTGTTTAAGGCAAGCTCCTGGCTACATTAGGTGGTGAAACAGCCTGGGGGGGGGGGGGGGGGTGCCCATAGAAGCTTCCAGACACAGCAGTGCTCTCTCTTGATCTGTGTTCAGGTTGTACTGGTCTGTCCAGTTTAGGAAAATTCATTAAGTTGAGGGCCTATGATTTGTGTACTTTTCCATATGCGTGTCGCACACCAGTAAATGTTAAAAAGAAAAAAAAAAGAGTCAAGGCATTAAATTTTTTTTTTTATATGACAGGAGGAGAAAGCCCTTTATCTTCCTAGAAAATCCACCATAAACCAGTCATTCCATTTGGGAAGGCTTTAACAGGAGTAAACAATCATTTATTTAATGAAGGGAGGAGCCCAAGGCTTTCATCAGATTTTCAAAGGGAGCCTTCACCCCCAGAGCGATTAAGAACAAATGCTAGGGCTGGAAAGAGGGTTGAGGGAATGAAGAAAGAAATTCAGAGAGAAATATGCTTCCTGCTATCAAGGTATCCGCCAGGAAATGTCAAGGGAAGGCTGCAGGAAGCATGGAGGTCACAGTCAGTTCGAAGTACAGCCTTACTTCAAGTTCTCGGCCATTGGTGCCTCGTTCCTGCTCGCAGGGTGGGGACTTACCTCTCCCTGCACACAGTTCACTGTGGCTGAGATGCTACAAAGTGATTTAGAGGGAGGCCCAGTCTGGGTTGGGGGAGGAACTTTTCCCCCAGACTTTCGTGTAATTTAGGGACGATTCTTGAATTCCCTTGGGGCATTGGCTCCTGGCAGAAAATAAATGTGGGTCACTCTTGGGATAGATGCTCCTCCTCAGCATGTGTGTCCCTGTGAAGAGAGATGGATGGCTGGGGCAAGAGGCTTTCCTCCATAAATCATACAGCATTTGAAATAGACCTCTTTCCTTATGAGATGTGAGAGGAGAGAGGAAGTCAGGGTAGACACAGGTGCGGGCCATTTGGAAAGGCAGAGATGAGTTAGGCGGGCAGAGGCAAGAACTGGGGCACCACCGAAGACACAGCATCCTTTAGGCTTGTCCCTTGTCAGCAAAGTATGGCCAGGGCCCATGACTCCCATCTTGTGTTGGGTTGCTAGGTTTCTTGTCTTAGCATACAGATTTCTGACTTTTTGCTTCCCCCTCTCAACAACACTGCTGGCTGGCAGAGGTAGGGGGGATTACAGACACAGGTTTAAACTCCCAGCTCTACTGCAAGCTGGCTGTGTGAACTTTTCTATTTACTTCAGCTCTCTGATCCTTGTATGTCACCTCTATAAAAGGTCCACTTCACAGTGTTCTAGTGGAGGATTAAATGAGGTATTAAAGGAGATTAAAGGAGACCAGAGACCTTCTGCTTGGCACTTAACTGATTTTCATTTCTTGGTTATGACCGTTTCTTATGCCTTCCTCCGCGTCAATTGGCCTTTGACATGCCGGGTGATTTTCTCCCACAAGGTGTTTGGCAAGGTCTGCAGACATTTCTGCATGTCACTCTGGAGGCGGAAGAGTGATGCTGGCATCTGATAGAGAGAAGCCAGCCATGCTTGCTGACTGTCCTAGAATGCACAGGGATGCTTCCCATGGCAAAGAGGAGCTCAGTCCAGCCCGGATGTTGACAGAAGCTAAGAAAGCTTTAGGTTGTGAATACGGCACTTACCTTCGCTCTGGTTCCCAAGCTACTTTACCTGTCCTCTCCTTTTTGCCTTTGTATCACTTGCTTGGCAGAGCAAGAGTGAGTTGTAAGATTTATTGGTGATCAGGCTGAGTTCAGAGCCAAGGCTGTGGCATTTACCAGTCTCGTATCCTGGAATCAGTTACTCAACCTCTCTGAGCTACAGACTGCGCATGTGTACTTTTGGGTTTTGCCAGGAAGGCTAGCTAGAATGGGGTATCGGGATGACAGCCCCAAACACTGCTCAGAAACACATCTCTGACCTTCACCATCAGCAACCTGAGGAGGACCCTGACTTTTGTGAGGATGGTGTGGCGAGCTTTTCTTTGTTCTCGGAAGTCTTTTCCTTTCTCTTCAATTTCTGTCTTTGCTTTGCTTTTTTTTTTTTTTTTTTCTAACTTCGCCTGAGGTGGGAACGGTGTGGGGGTCGGGGGAGCCAAGTGTGTCTGGTACGGTTAAACTCACACAGTTTCAAAGCCAGCCCCTGAGCTCCATGATATGGCTTGCTCAATGGGGAGGGTTTGATGTTCTGGTTTCTTTCTCTTTCACTCCCTGGATCCTGTAGAAGGGGCGAGTTTTGAAAGCCTTGGAATCGATGCTCCTGTCTCCACACCTCCTGCCTTTTCTCCCATGGGGTGGATCAGAGGCTGAGCACCATTTGCCCTGTTCCCCCCCCACTGACAAATATCTGAGATCCATGTGCACTTCCCGACTGTGTGTATCTAAGAACCACCTGCCCTGTGCCCTGGCATGCAGGGCAGAGGGCACCCCTAGCCTCAGCGGGGGTTCTTCAGCTTCATTGCCCTCCATGAGGGTTCTCCCTGTTGCCTGAGGCACTGCTCTAAACATTTACACCAAAGGAGGAGCTGAGGGGATGTGGTTCAGCCAGTACAATGCCTGCCTAACATGCGCATGAGGACCACCATCCTGTAAAACAGGAGTCATGCACACACCTGTAACCATAACACTGGGGAGGTGGAGGCAGGAGAATCAGATATCTAATATCATTCCAGGCTATGAGAGATGAGGTAAAGGATATCTTGGGCTATTTGAGACTCCGTCTCAATTTTTTTTTTAATTAGAAGAAGAGGAGGAGGAGGAGGAGGAGGAGGAGGAGGAGGAGGAGGAGGAGGAAGAAGAAGAAGAAGAAGAAGAAGAAGAAGAAGAAGAAGAAGAAGAAGAAGAGGAAAAAGTCAAGGAAGAGAGTCTCACTCAACTCCAAAGACAGATCATCAAATACCAGGCACGAGGCCAATAATTTTCCATGCCTGGTTCCTCTCGTTCAATCTTCATGCCTCATACCAACCTAAGGCGGCAGCTAGCTTGCTTCCTTGAACCCATATTAGACATGAGGGAACTGAGGCTCACAGACGTGAAATGACTTTCTGAAGGTGTGAAAGCCTTGAAACCCACGATTCTTATATGTAATGATGTCCTGATTGGTCTGATTTTAGCTCTAAAACTCTCAAATGCCAGAAAAAAAAAACCCCACAGGCCTTTGAGAGGCCAGCACAACTTATTATCACACAGTGAGAAGGAACAGAGAGATGGGCCTTGAGACACTACAGAGTCGGAACATCTTGTAAAGTGAGAACAAGTGGGCTTGTGAGAAGGCTCAGCAGATAAAGGAGATTACCAAGATTTACAGTCTAAGTCTGAGTTCAATCCTGGAGACCCTCATGGTGGAAGGAGAGAGAGACTTGACTCCCTCAGATTGTTCTCTGACCTCCACATGTGTCCTGCCCCACCAATAAATAAATAAACGTTTTTTAAAAATGAAGTTAAAAGTCAGGGTGTTCCATTCCTGTGATCCCCCAGCATTGAAGAGGCTGAGGCAGAAGGACCATGGATATACAAGAGTAGCCTGGGCTACACAGTGAGACATTGCCACAAACAAAACAAAACACAGCTCCTCATTTTCTACCTCAGACTGTCCTCCTTGCCATGTCGTCTTCCCTCTCTCTTTACTATGTACTCCCTCCTCCCTCTCATCTCCCCGGCTTTGATTTTCTTTGTGTTCTACTGGAAGGGAAGGGATTGAACCAGCAGTGATTTTTATCTGAGTGAGAAGCAAGCATGGCTTGGTATAAAGAGAATCGGTCTCTGGCATTATCATGCCTAAAGGAAGACCAAGCTTTGTGCTCAGGACCTTTCCCAGCCCCTCCCTGGCAGACATCTCCTTGTGTTTTCTGAGCCATGCCCTGTCAGCTGGGACAGTGAGCTTCTTTGACGAATGCTACCACAGAGTGATACTCAGGGCTCTCAGAGAGCCCCCAACAGCCTTGACACCTGACAACAGGCTTCCTTATCAACCACTGAGCTACATCTCCCTGCTGTCTCGTGAGGCTGAGTGTCCTGACCCACAACACGAACACAGTTGACCTCTGTGTCTGTGGGTTCCACATCCAACTGTGCATCTAAAATATTCCGCACTCTCTAATCCCAGCACTCGGGAGGCAGAGGCAGGCGGATCTCTGTGAGTTTGAGGCCAGCCTGGTCTACAAAGTGAGTCCAGGACAGTCAAGGACACACAGAGAAACCCTGTCTTGGAAAATCTAAAATAATAGTAATAATACTAATAATAATATGGGACTAACAAGATGGCTCGATGGATAAAGCACTTGCTGCCTAGGTGTGAGGACCAGAGTTCGGATCCCCAGAGCCCACGTAAATGTCAATGGGGCAGTGCACATCTGTAACCCCAATGTTCCTGCTAGAAAATAGGAGGTAGAGACAGGAGTGTCCATGGAAGCTCTCAGGCCACCTAGCCTGGCTTGAAGAACAGAGGACAATAAGACACTACATGGTAGAAGGCAAAGACTGACCCTTGGAGTTGCCTTCAGACCTCCACCGGTGTGCCCTGATGCACATGCATCCATGCAAACCCACGTTTTCAACAGCTGTGCTTGCAGTAACCACTTTCTCAGGCTGTAATCATCTGTCAGCATGGCTTAACAGCTACTCAGTGCCATGAAAGGTGTTACAAGTTCTGAGAGGGTTTAAAAACCCACAATTCTAGGTTGTATGCAAACATGCCATTTTATTTAAGGGCCCAGAGCCTCTGAAGACTTCCGTGTCCATGAGGGGCCTGGTGAGGGCATCCTAGAACCACCCTCAAGATTGTCTGGGTGGGTGGGTGTGATGGCCTGTGATTCTTAAACTGCGTTCAGTTACGCTTTGTGACACCCATGTGAGTGTAGACATGAGGAGCCATGGGGAGCAAAGTCTGGTTCCCAGATCTCCTCTTGGAAGCTCCCCACACGTCAGTCACACTTGCTTTGGCCTTTAGGTTGTTGGGAAGTAGGTTCATTAGGGTGAGCTGTGAGGGTTCATTTCTTATTGCAACTGGCATGGCCTAAAACAAACCAGCTCCTAGTCAGAAGTCTCTGTACCTTGAGGCATAGGCGCTCTATGTCACTCAGTAGAGTGGCTATGGTCACCCCTCCCTCCAGGCCATGTTCACGTGGATATTTTTGGGAATGTCCTATATTATTTTCTTGCTCTGTATGTGGGAATTTGAAAGAGCCCAAAGCAGCAATCCCTCTAGGACTAAAAAATGTATGCATAGAAAGAAAGAAACTTCCAGAACTGGGACCAAGGCACAGCTTTAGGAACCAGGACATGTTACTTGGGCAGAGAAACTGAGTCACAGTCAATCTCAAACATCTCTCTTCTCTCTTCCTTTTCTGTTTCCTGCTAAGGCCTCCTGTTGTCCAAACCAATCAGTGAATTCTAACACTGATCACACAGGACAATGTCCCAGTCTGCAGAGGCAGGGGCAAGGCAGCCGGCAGCTACAGCACGTAGCAGGTGTGGACAGCTTTTCCCATCCCATGCAGCAGGATTGACTTGATATTGTGGATTCCTGTTTTTGTTTTTTACCACATGCAAAAAATTGTTTGTTTCAATATAAATACAACCACAAACAAATCAAGCAATATAGTGCCCCACAGACTACAAATCGCAGCACCGCATATGGGTGCTGGGAGTGATTTTCTCTGGATTACACGCTGGTGTACTAAGGTGGTCATGGTGGACCAACAAAATTTCCTGAGACTGAAAGGAGTTCATGAAAGTCTCTTTAAGTCCAACCTCCATCATGTTTTGGAATCTAAAAATCTGCTTTTTTTCCCACTGGGACCAGGGACACTAAAAGCAGCACAAAGTAGAACCTTCCCCCATCAAGCAGAAGGGAGGCATTCATGAGGTTGAGAGGAGAGACAGAGAACCACAGCAAATTCACTCTGTTCTGAACACAAGATCCTCGGACAGATTGCAGAGCAGCCGTTCTCAGCGACCTTTTGAGGTGTTGAACAACTCTTTCACGGGGGTTGCCTACGACCATCAGAAAACATAGATATTTACATTATAATTCATAACAGTAGCAAATTACAGTTATGAAGTAACAACAAAAAATTTTATGGTTGGGGATCACCACAACATGAGGAGCTGTATTAAAGGGTCACAGCATCAGGAGCCGCTGTTCCAGAGCCTTTGGAGGGAGAGAAAGAGGGTGTAAATGGGAGAGAGGGGGGAAAAAACAGAACTCAAAACAAAACCACCCATTTCTGATTTCCTGAGCTCTCAATATGGGGATGGTTAACAGGGACGCTCTGGTTAATCTTAATTGCTGGGCGAGGGAAGGGAATTTTGGGGTAATCAGATCCCAAAACATACAGGGCTTTATAGATTAAAGCCCAGTTATCTCTTAATCCCATCAAAATGTCATAATCTTGTGTCAGAGCGGCATCTAAACACATCTGATTGAGATGCCATGAGTGCTGAATCTGGGATCCATCACAGCCCTGCCGTCCGGAAAGCAAATAACCCCAAATGAGAAGATTGGATTTAGTGTGGTCTGGAGACATTTACTACAAAGGCCGGAGCCCTGGCTCCATCCCTCCCTCGGGCTTCGCAGGGGGGAAATACTGCTGTCCCCAGATGCGTTCCTTTGAAAGGAAAATTTCCCCAAATGGAAAGAGAGACATCTTTTTTTTTCTTTTTTGACTGATTATAAAATTAATATGTGCCTGCTGTTAAACACACACACACACACACACACACACACACACACACACACACACACACACAC